>LKUV01000088.1:0-244962 GCA_001414455.1 Hymenoscyphus fructigenus | reverse complement strand
GGATGAATATATAATGTTTCAAGGGCTTAGGCTTTTACCCAATCTCAATTGTATCTAAGACGTTGAAATTTACTTTGAGGTGGTTTATGGAAGGTTAGGTAGATTTGCGTGAGCAATTTTCTACCAGCTCGCTTAATTTAGGAGATGATCTTCATCTCTCTTCACTTGCCAACATATGTATCTGAGTTTGTATATTTGAGGTATCATTATTGAGCTATTATAGTTTAACCAACAATGTTTGCTCTCCTTCATTTCATTTTATCCCTCTCCTCGCCTCAAAGCATCGGTACCAATTCACTTGACTGGAAATTCCTAGGGGACCTGAAATCAAGAGTAATATCAGTAACTATACAAAATGTAACAACTAAAGAACACAGAACTAGTACTTTGTCGTTTCGTAAAAAGTTCCTTCTTGATTGGGGGTTATGGAGAATGGGTGTGTTAAAATCGTGCTGAACTCAACCTCAACTACTTCGACGCTATCAAACCAGAATTCCAACATTGCTAGTCATAAATTCTACTACCATCATTTGGTACCCAAAACTAAGAACAAGTTTGATGACTGAGGATCAAACAGGAACACCAAAAGACAATGCAAAAGAAGCCACGGCATTCGTCTCGCAAGCCTCGCCTGCCAAAGGACTACTGTGCGCTGTGCTTAAATACATTTTTCTGCCAATAATACCAGCCTCAGTGATTAGGTACTACTGTCTTCGTTTACTACATTGGTGGAAGTCGCATCTTGGAAATCCCTTACAGCATGCGGATGATCGAGGGTTGCTCTCCAACCTGAAATAGAAGTTATACTATCGAATATGCCTCTGCTGTCGAAAAAAACTCCTCAATTTCAAACTTTCCAAAATAGCGGGTAGGAATCGATGTAACGAGCAAAAAAGAAGTTGAAATGGAAGGTTTCAAGAAGAGCTTTCACGGCACTGGACACTTTAGCGATCACAACTTATGGCCCAAATCAATTGAGGCAACATTTCTTTTTTTGAAGTCTGGTGTCTGATGATGGATCTTATTTATGATTTATGCTCGTCACCCTCGAACGCGAGGGTACATAGGAAGTCATGACTGAAGTCGGGGTCCATGTTCTTCGGACATGAACTGGTGGATATGCCAGCTTTAATCTACTCTTTGCATTCCTTCTCCTCTCTTAAACGGGAAAAAAGCTGCGAAATACATTAATTCATTTAACAAGATAATTGATTGATCTTGTCGCAAATCCTTTGGATAGTAATTCAACCCTCAACCTTCAATAGATTCATATCGCCCATCTTTCCCTACTTTCTTCTAGTCATTAAACGATATACCAAGTAGTATAGACTATCGAAATCACACTTTGAGTGTTCTTCACTTGCCTTGCTCTCCCCAACTATACATATCTTCAGGCAAGCCACCTTTTTGTCAGTGGCACCATTTTCCCGCTCCCTCGCTTAAATATTCTTTCGCTATCTTTTGCAACGCAATTTCCAAGAAACAGGTCATAAAGGGAGCTTTTGTTGATTTTGGATAGGTATTTCACTTGAGTCCAACTCCACCAAATCCCAATTACTCCCCCCATTGATAAACCACATCTCAACCTTTTAGGTTCTACCTGCCTGATATTAAGTAGCTTTCTACATGAGGGTTGGAAGGAAAGCTCTACCGTCATTTCCACTCTTACCTCCGGACCAGTTTCCAACATTCATGATAGCCAAACTACACGGATATGCCTTATTGCAGGTTCAATCTGGTATCTATCTTCTTGTCCTCCCAGTCGGTAGCAGTATGGCGGACTCTTTTGAAATGATTGGGAGAAATTCCAAGGGTCTTCATGAATACGTCGTCCAGTTTTGGCTGTGTCGCCGCCTTTGGCTTTAGTCCATATTTCAAGACGTTCGTTGTTGGGGTTGTTGATGAACTATCGAACAGTATATAGGTAAAAAAAAAAGCCGAAGAGACCAAGAAAATGAGGCTCAAGAACCTTCTCAGGTAAAGACCCAGAATTCAGTGTTCTTTAGGCGGGAGCATAGCAAATTACTTGTCTTTAATGTACTTTCTCATGGTGTAGTAGTCAAAGTCAAGTTTTAATGTTCCTAACAACCAGTCCATGTCGTTGGAACAACATAAGCGAGGTCAACCTTGAAGATAGCAGGTAAATTTGCTTTCAACTCAGTGCGCTACCTCTCTATAAAGAGGTATTGGGTTATAGAAGAAGTTAAATACAGCGAAAAGAACTGCCAGTACTTATGAGACCTATGAGACTGTTTAAGATAAGCGAAGGTATGATCCAAATGATCCAAGGTTGAGAAGAATAAAAAACTATACCAAGGCAATAAACAAAAACCAGGGGTGAGAGTTCGAGGAGCTCACAATAACAAGAAACAAAAGAAACAAGCAGTAAAGAACTTCTCTTTTCCTTGATTGGCAGTGAAACTTCCTTTCGTAACGATCATAATAGTTCGAAATCATATTATAAAGACTCCCAGCGAGACATCGATATTTTCCTCGGAGCAAGATTCCAACTCTACATCCCAACCCAAACTTACAAATCGCGTACAACCGAATAATCAAGACACCGTAAATTCCTCGCCCCTCTTCAAGATATTTCCCGATCTTATTCAAAATCAAAGGTCTCTACTGTCGACTTAACACTTACCATCGAATCTACCTCCAACCTCCACATCCCTGAACACTTATTCAATGAAACAAAGACGAAAAACCTCAAACTTGAATAGAAAACCATTACTCTTGCTGGTAAAAAAATACTTTGCCAACTATGACATTTAGACTACCCCCAGCACACAGCATGAGGCAATCATCGAGAGGATTCTCCAAGTCGTTAGTTAGCTTCATTGAATATCCGCAAGAAGTAATTTAAGCTCCCCTCAGACGGAATTTTCAGAATTAAATTCCCAAACTCTTTCGTCGAATAGTTAAGGCGCAGAGCCCTTTCAGAATAAAGGAAGAGGATTTCGAGTTTCGTCTATCACTTCCTGTATTCAGGTCAAGTAAAACCTATCTGCAGCTCATCTATAATTGGCAGGCCCTTTGAAAACAATACGTTTCCTGGGTTAGCTAGGGATAGACATACATGAGAATAGTGTAAATCTTGGGTGACCAAGGAATAGTGGTACTTTGGTCTTGGCTCTAGGTTACGAATTGCTAGAGTTATTGTGCTCAAGGGTAATATATTTCGTAGCAGGGGTTTCTAGGACAATTAGTTCTTTCTCCCTACTTCTTCCCTAAAATATTTCTTTTGACCAGTTACGGATTTCGGAACACACCTGGTGTGCTCCCCCATGTAAAGATGGGAAGGGAGAGCCTCTGGAGAGAGAAGTATGGCAATTCAAAATGGCAGGCATATTTAACAAAGACCAAAAGAACGATTGCGCAAATTTCAGACTTTATACATAATAGAATCTTGAGGAAAGGAAAAGAGTATGGAGAGGTAGAAAGTTTTGCTACACCACAATGCCTGCCCGCTTTATATGCAATACAGAGTTTCCCATTTTTACATATCTTACAACATCTAATTTCCCATCCTACACGTTGATTTCCACTCTCTCCTCTATTTCCACCTCGGGCTTCAACGACAATTGCTTTTTAGCAGCAATGGACCGTCCAATCTTCTCCAACATCTGCGGTGTAAGTTCTCCTTTACCCTTTGCTTTGCGCAACTCCCTCTCCCTGCGACTGGCATCATTGAGTGGTGTTCTCATCAACTTGGCCATCTTCAGCTTCTCCTTTTTCTGCTCTTCCTCTGCCTCCTTTGCCTGTATATATTCCGGTTCATGACGGGTTCGGAAAACGGAGTATTTGTTTCGCAGCTCATCGATGATGGTCAAGGGCATTGGTGGTTGGAAAAGACTTGGGATGAATGTCTTCTTCTCAACATCTATTCGGAGGGTATCGGCTGCTTTGTCTTCTTTTGGTGGGACTCTGTCGTTTCCTCCGCCGGTTCCTCTGGCTTGTCCCGATGGCCAGGGGACTACTATGTTTAGGCCGGGAATTACTCGTTCCCAGGTTGTGACTCCGTGTTTTCGCCGGAAGATGTCTCTGTGCATAAGTCTCTTGACGATTACATCTTTTTTGACTTTTTTGCCGTCTTCGTCGATTGATTCGAGAGTGTGGACGAGGCGGATGGCACTCATTGGGACGGGCTTTTCCCTCGATAAGGTGGTTCTTTGTTCGGGGGTATCGGGCGTCAAATAGAAATCGGGTATTTTAATGTCAATCTGGAGGTTGGAAGTTAGTATGGAGTAGTTCAATCACCAGAAGAATGAAAATTGAGGAACGTAGACATACCATATTTAGTCCTTCAACTGTGACTTCCGCTCTCGACCTATCAATCTTGGATATTTTCCCCACCTTCCCTTTGTCATGACCCTCGAGAAGTACAACTCTATCACGCTCCCTAAGATTGAGATATTTCCCACCCCATGGCGCCAACTTATCTTCCATATCCGGTCTATACAAAATCGGCCCCTGAGATATCTGCGGATCAAAGGTTCCATATGCGGTTTTTAGGGCTCCCACATCTCGTTTTGGTGCCAGCGAACCCAATTCGTAGTCCTCCCTTCGCCATACCCTTGCCGTCTTCTTGAGCAGACTCTCCTGCTTCTTCATATACGCCGTCTGCTCATTGTTGTTCTTCAGCCATGTTTTGACGTTCTTCTCCTTTCGTTTTGCTAATCGTCGTTCGGCTTGTCGCTCTGCGAGGAGCGTCCGCCGGAATACCTTCTGCATTGTGCAGAGGGGGGAAGGGGGGAATTGAAGGGCGGATTGGGTGGTCGTGGGCCGAGATGTAACTTTTTTGGAGTTCTGAGCTTCCATCCATATTCTGGTCTTGGCACGCTAGTCGAGGTGAAGCAAGAATTGGTCACGTGTTTATTTCGTCGCCGGGGATCAGCCGGGTCACTCCCGAGGTTCATTTCAGGGGCAAGGAGTGTGGCTAGTGTCACTTTCGGAATACTTCTACAAAGATGGTGTGATGGCGGTTGGATTGATAGTGATTGAGGGAGACCCTCCTATCACCTCAAGGGATACCTCTTGTATCGGACTCCGAAAATACTTGCTGCACTCGCCGACTTGGTCTGATACGCGTCAGCATCCCAGTGATATTGAGTGGCTAGGAGTCGCCTGTGGCTGAACAAAGAAAGTCCTGCATCTGCGGAGTCCTGATTTTGGAATTGGTACACAGGTAGCGCAGTCCTGGAAGATTCCCCATACATTTCTACCATGACAATGCGCCTTACCTACAGACCAGACCTATGCAAGCACAACAGCCTTAGATATAAACAAAGTGATTGGTATTCTTGTGGTGGAATGGATAGAGTTCTGACTCTGGCAACCTTGGAATCGGGAGACCAGCTACTTGCTGCACCTGTCGGCAGATGCCATGAAGCTACTTTTGCATTGCATACGTGCCTAATCCAGTCATTTTCCTGATGCAAAGCACCTAGCAACCACCTAATAAAGTGGCAGCTGATACAGAGGTACCAAGCTAGCCATACAAATTCTACCCAAAAGGCGCCAAGGGGAGGGAAGCTCGCCTACAGGTTGCCTCGGAGCAACACAAGGTCTCATAGGCAGTCAATCGTGGGGATGTGGAGGAAAGGCTATTAGATGGAATAGCTTCGGAATACGTAGAGAGATGTGAATGGGGGAAGGAACGAAGGGATTGCTGAGATTTGATGACTAGTTTGGTATGCCTCAGCATGACGACAGCTGGTAATCCTATCTGTCCGTTTGATCTGATATTCCCGGCGAGTGATTCATCAAGAGGAGCAAAACATCAATACAGGACTTGAAACATAATTATTAAAGAGAAGGGAGACCACCACCATAGCCACCTTGGTTCAGCATTGCGGAGATACCAATTTCAAGGATCAAGTTAGGGTTGATCGTTTGGAGAACTGCTACTCATTCGCTCATAGGTTGTCGACGTTGTACCTCGGAAAGTCCTATTCACGTATAGCTACTCCGCAGGCACAAAGACTGAAAAGCCATTCTGGACAGCCTCATCGTGCTGTCTCACAGCCTCAGCATAGACCTCATAAGCTCCATATATCAATATATAAAGTTGCTTGTATCGTGCCCACCGCTTCCATTTTCTCCTTCTCTCACCGCAAATATCAGAGGGATAATTGATACCCGCTTCACCCGCTCATATCTTGCACTATCAACCCAACTGGATTTTTAACTCGCTCCTCGCTCTCACCGATACATTCAGCGTCCCACCACGTACCAGATTCCCTGGGGTAGGCTCTAGGATAGCACTCGCACCTAACCTGACAGGCCTGGCAACTCGTCTCGCACTTCTGTGACTTCTGACTCCACCCATCAACAGTCGCTAGGTAAGTAGGCTTAGTGAATGTCGGCTACCCTGCCCTGCTGAAGTCTTGGGTCTCTTTCGCGCCGGCCTTGCCTGTACTTGCAACCTGATTCAGGCCGCCAAGGCACCCACATCCACCCCGTTGCTGCGTGGGTCGTGCTTGCCTCGTCTTGCAACTTAACTTCGACCTCTCAATCTCAACATCAACCTACCAATATCCATCCCCTTCTCGACAAGTGCACCACCATTCAACACCACCTCAGCTACCTTCCCAACACAGTCGCTCAGCTCCTCTCACACATACCCATCCAGACGAAATGGCGGAAATCCGTCGAAAGCTCGTCATTGTAGGTGATGGTGCCTGCGGTAAGACTTGCTTGTTGATGTAAGTACTCCATCTCCCGTCCCACCAACGACCTCTGCGCTTGGGGTATCAAGAACATCTATACTAACCAGTTTACAGCGTATTCTCCAAGGGTACTTTCCCAGAGGTAAGCATTCGCCGATAGCCTCTCGATTCCAAGAAATCTTGGCCTGGGTCTGGCCTGGGTCTGGCCTAGTCTACACCGCGTCAACCCTTTCAAGATAGCTTCATCCCACGCCAACATACGGTGGCAGATATGCAGGGACCGAACCACAATGCTAACGGTTGATTCACATAGGTTTACGTCCCAACTGTTTTCGAGAACTACGTTGCCGATGTCGAGGTTGATGGAAAACATGTCGAGTTAGCATTATGGGATACGGCTGGACAAGAAGATTACGATCGTCTCAGACCACTCTCATACCCAGATTCCCACGTCATCCTCATCTGTTTCGCCGTCGATTCACCAGATTCCCTTGACAACGTTCAGGAGAAGGTACCGTAACCCCATATACCTCTCACCAGGCCGGAAGATAAGGCATCGCTGACACGTGCCCCAACAGTGGATCTCTGAAGTTCTTCATTTCTGCAGCGGTCTCCCAATCATCCTTGTTGGCTGCAAGAAGGATTTGCGTTACGACCAGAAGACGATTGAGGAGCTACACAAGACCAGCCAGAAGCCAGTCACTCCCGAGCAGGTAAGACAGCTTCCCCAACATCGAGTGCCTTGAGGATGAGAAAAACATGGCAATTTTGCAACCATGAAGACAGACTAACAATCAATTCAGGGTGAGGAAATCCGCAAAAAGATTGGCGCATACAAGTACTTGGAGTGTTCGGCAAAGACCAACGAGGGTGTCCGCGAGGTGTTTGAGCATGCCACACGCGCTGCTCTCTTGACCAAGAAGGTCCACAAGAAGAAGTGCATTGTTTTGTAAAGATACCGCGATCGACCTTTCTTTCTCTAATGCGAATCGGGGTTTATCTGGTCTTTGGTTTTCCTGCTGCTGGGGGGGGGGAGGGTAAGGATGCTTCTGGGAAACGAGATATGTGCCTGCAGATATCGTGCATGACCTCTTTTTTCACTCGGCGTTGATCTACCCCATCTTTTTGATACGGAAATTACCACCAAACCATAGCAGAACTTCCCTCACAAGTCAGTCTCCTCAAATATCGACAATACCACCTCGTTCTTACAATCCTACTCTTGGGTTCGGATATACATCTTGGGCATGGAGGCTGCTTTCTTCATCTCTGTGCTAGGCTGATTTCTTCTCACTGTTTCTTCCTGCTACGGTTTACCTCTTTTTTCTCTGCAAGATCTGTGTTGTTGTTCTTGCGTGTGTCTCTTCTCTTTTTTTTTAGTTTCCTCCCTGCGCTGAGAGTGGATATGATCATAAGGCTATGCTCCATGCGTCATTTGGGGAGCAGATAGGGGAGATGGGTTGCGCATTTGTATGGTGTAATAGCAATAGGGCGTAGTCTATTAAGAGATATTTTTTGATATGGAGAAAATTCTTTTACGTTGGTAGTGTGCAAAGTGGGGTGGTGGTTTTAAAATTGCTTATGTGAGTGCCCAAGTATTGAGTGGTGGAGCTGGATTTGGGTTTTGACCTGATCTCATTGCCTTCTCATTTATAAGCTTGTTGGGCTTCTTTCAGTTGAGTAAACATGTACAAAGCACAATCACAGCCCCTGATCAACAATTAAATAACAGTTTGGCTTAGCTCCTTTTTGTGATGCCAGGGGTAGGCATTTAGGTTTGTGTCCGCTGGTCTAGTTGAGTTAATGTTATTTCGGCTACCCTTCAAGCCCCTTGTGTTTTAGCGTGAGGGGTGGATGATGTTTGTGACGTACCAGGAGATGAGATGTTTGTGGTGAATGGGGTTGAGTGAATTATAACGTACACAAAACGTAAAAACAAATAAACATGGTCCTCTTCACATGGCACACCAGGCGCACTATACTCATCATGGCTCTGCTACTTTGTTCCTTTTTTGCTGTTAGGTAAAGCTTGGGTCAATCGTAAGGCAATGATGGTGAAAACGCTGGGAAGGATTAGATAGTGTTGTAGTTGCTCTTTAGGTGTGTGTATTACTGGTGGTAAGTGGGTTTGGTTCATCTGCTTTTATTTTTGGTGCTGTTGTCAAAAAATATGGCCTACATTCGGGAGCTTCTTCAGAAACTCCTTTTTGAACTACACTTATAAAGAAGAAGAAATGCTCATATGGAAAATTCTCTTTGGAGATTGAAGGTTAGACGACTTATTTCGGGATTTGAACAGACACAAGAGTAAGCTGTGAGGAACTAGACTGAGGGGTGTTGTGGAAGTAACTGCTTGTGAGAAATGTGGCTTTATAAAGAAGGTGGGAACATGTAGGGTGTGTTCTTCTTCCTCCGTTGCCTAGTCTGCTGATTTGAAGAAGGAGAAAACATTTATCAGAGCTTGGTTTTGTGAATCTGTGAAGATCCTTTTATATATTTTCCTCGTGCACTTACGAGCTTTCTTGTTTAAAACTCAATGAGCGGTTTTTTCTTTATAAGGCTGCATTCTGGTCAGACGATTGCTTCTTAGCCTCAATCACACAATGGCTTCGCAACCGACCATGGCTCCTGTGTCTAGTGTTTTATGAGGGTCTAGAAATGGGTCTGGTGAAATCTTAGGTTTTTGCTGTAAGCTTTTTTTGTTTCATTGGGGGTGAGAGGAGATCTTGTTTCGGTATGTGAAGATGGTTTGAATGGTTGGATGGGATTCGAGGGTAGCTGTGGGAGCGAAGGTGGATTGGAGGAGATGAAAAGCTTTGACTTGAAAATTCAGCGTCTGGGGAAGCAATTCTTGAAACGTTGTTTTGTTTGGACTTGCTTTTTTGCGTAGGGATTGGGTTTAGGAGGGTGTTGGAGTTATTTCTGAGAAGCATGAGAGGGTGAAACTAGGACTTGCTTTGCAGATAGTTAGTTGATTGTACTGTGTGTTCTTTGGCGTGTATTTATAGCTGAGAAACAATTGTATTCAGTGTGGGGTTTCCTTTTAAATTTTCTTCCAATGTGCTTTAGACAAGTCAGGTTTAAGAAAAGAGGACTTGGATTTTGTTCTTCAAGGGTGTAAGTTGGGAAGGAGATGTAGGTGTAAGATTACATAGGTGTGTAGTCTCAGAGAAAAGTGTGGTTGTAAGAGCGTCGAGGTAAACTTACTACTTTGGTGGACTATAAAAGCACTTACACCCTGTGACAGAGGAAAGCAAATACACACACACAACCTAGGGATCATGGACGAGTATGTGGAAGTGGTTTGTGAGAACATCGCCTCTTTGAAGTGTCTCCGTAGAAGGTTTTTACTTTGCCCTTTTGTGGATATATACAGTTGGGGCTGAAACAACGATTTGAATACTGGAAATGTTTTGTGAAGGTAGGTTACGGTTTCGGCAGCAGATGTTGAATTGATAGTAAATTGGAGCCGTGGAAAACTATTAAACTCTGTTCTTGACATCTTATAGGGATTTCCTCAATTAGAATTCTTGGCTCACCTGGTTATCTCGGCCTATAAAGGTAGTTTAAGGGGGATAAACATTATTACTGAGAACCACATCTTTTTCTCGGGTTGCAACTGCTGCTGGAAGTTTTCACTGTATGGGACTGGCACCAAGTTTTATTGGGAAGGATTTATAAGGAGGGGAGCTAGAGACACAGCCTGAGAACACAATCTTCTTTGCTTTTGATCACTTAAGTTCCCTATGTTCTCCACTCCTGATTCCCAAAGTGTAAGCGAAAATTGAAACAGATACACAAACAGTGTCAAACACGTACATCGCAGCGGAGGGGAGAAGGAACAGAGTAAGTCCTCTATATGCATGACTACCAGCAAACTTTTCTACAAAAACTAAAAACTAAAAAAGCAAAGAGCAGGCCCTCTACGAACCAAGTAAACTCAACCTCTCAAAAGCCCCCACGAGAGGCGCCTCCTTCCTCCGAGCCGCAGCCGCTAAACTCTCAGCTAGAACCGCATCACCACCCGTAGGTTTCCATTCCTGCTCCATACCCACAACCACCTCACCATCCACGCCTGCTACCCCTTCAGCCCCATAAACCTCCGGAATACAAGCCTTACACATCCCCACAACCTCACTAACAGCACCCTCAATAGCCCTAGCCCTCTCCCACATCCCCCGTCTCACCAATCCCTCAACCAACCTCGAAATCTCATCCCTAACACTCTCAACCCTAGCAATAAGCCGTCCAACAGAAGCAACAAGATACTCCTCCTCATAAACACTCCCCTTCTTCCCCCTCGCCCTCTTCCTCTCCTCGCGTCGTTTATTCTTACTAGTCGCCCGACTCACCCCCGTTCCCGCGGTGCCAATACTCTGTTTACCAGTGTATCTCGTGAATAAACTCCTATTCGTCGAGATCCTCGAGGAAGCAGCAACACTAATATCATCTGGTATCTCGCCGTCTCCTCCTCTTTCGCCCTCGTAGAAGGCTAGAGGGTCTGCTAAAGCTTTCGCTCGAAGTTCGCGGATTCTAGGGACTTGGGCGAGGAGTTGTGCTTTACATTCTGCGATTAACTCTGTGGAAGAGGCGAGGGCGGAAGCGAGTCCTGGATCGATGACTTCTTCTAGCAACTGGGGTGCACGATTTTTAGCTACGAGGTGGAGGGCGTCGGCGAAGAAGTAGCCTGTGCAGAAGGAGCGGAGGGCGTTGGGGAGGGAGGAGAGGTATTCAAGATGGATTGTTCCCGCGGCATGGTGATCGCGGGATTCTGTCAGGGCATCGGTGAGGTTCGTTGCTATGTCCTCAAGAGCTTGGGGCGAGATTGGGGGCGTTTGGGAGAGGGCGCAGAAGAGGGTCTCCCGCCATTGTTGGGGGCCGGAGGAGAGGTAGCAGGATGTCGCTGAGGTGTAGTTTTGGAGGGACTCGTATGCCAAAGCAGCTTCTTTGAAGGAGGATTTTGATTCGAGGTGTTTGGCGTAGAGACCTGTTAGGATAGCGTGGCGAGCTGGGTTGTAGCGGTAGATCGAGAGAGCGGCTTGGTAGAGGTCGTGTTTTTGGGTGTAAGTTTGAAGTTCGTCAAAGGCATCGAGTTCGTGTAAGTGGGTGAGAGCTTTAGCATTTCTACCGAGGTAATCATCGATTCCGAAGCGTCGACGAGGAAGTGGTGTCATCTCTTGTAGCTTTTGCATGAATGGTAGATATTCTCGGGGATCTTTCTGAGACTGTTGTGCCACAAGAAGAGCGAGGTCTAGGTTGTAGAGACCCAAGGCATTCTCGTAAAGTCTGTTTACATCTGCTAAAAAGCAGATGTGCTCAACAGCTTTATCAGCCATGCATTCGTCCTTCTCCATAAGTTGAGCCACAACCATAAGTCCGTCCTCCAAGGCTGGTGGTGATTTGCAGACATTTGCAGTGATGATATTTTGTAGGTTTGTGGCAGTTCGGGTCTTCAGGACTTCAAGGAAAGCATCGCATATACGATTAATCTTCGACACAGGCTTAACAAAGCTTTCCTCTGGCGAGATAACTCCATTGGTACCATCGACGGCACCGGTTTCAGGGACAATCACACGAGTTTCCTTGTACATATCTTTCGTAACGTCTTCCTCTCTGCGATGAAATTAGCAACATTTAAGAAACTAGATGGGTAAGAAACATACCTAAGAGAAGACAGAAACAAATCGATATAACTGATCTTCTTGACTTGATCAACGAAAAGGCCAATATTTGCCAACATCTGTTTTGGTGCATGGTCGTATAAGAGGTTCATATCCACTCTTTGAGTTCGGCAATGAGTGAACGCCTTTTTATAATTCTTCTCGTCGATGAGTTTTCGAATTCCAGCTAATACCATAGCTCGAGGAAAGATGGTTTCCAAATTGCCTCTTGGCATTTGTAAAACTAGACTCAAAGCAGTTGGCATTGCTGTGACAAGACGAGCGCCTCGCTCAATGCTTCGGCAACGTTCGTCTATTTCAGGGTCATCTGGGGGAATCTCGAGATCTGTCTGCATTAGTCAATGTCTAATAATATGGGCTAATTGGCTTACTAGTGGCACTCGTGATGTGTACAAACTTGATTAGGTGGGTGGTAGTTGTGAATATGAGGTGTGCTGGCGTAACAAGAAACGAAGTGCAATTCTTGACCAGTAGTCGATTATTTGCATATAAATGGCCATTGCTAGACATTCCAAAGGCAAGAAATTCTTCATTGAACTTGATCATCTCAACCCAGGGAAGATATGACGAAAAGTTACAAGCTCCAAGACTATGTTCCCCAAATGCTAAAGTGTGTATCTCACCAGCACTGGTTTCCGCGAAAGGGTGGCTTGCTTCATTCTCGCAGAAGCTAGACATGGTACGAATGATCGAGTTTGTAGTAATCCCAGATGGAACTTGTTCCATTCTTCCAGTATCCTCGTTTGTACCGTAACGCTTAACAGGTTCAGTCGATCCGATTGGCTGTAATACCAAGAGGTGACTTTTATTTGTAAATGTGATTTGTTGGAAAATATCATCCGTAGACTCAATCTTCTCAAAAGTGACTTTTCCGGTAAGGGACGGACCTGAAGAGCTGGACTCAGTCAAATTCAACTCGAAAAGTGCAATGCCTTTCAAATGCAAAACTGCCATCAATGAACCATCATGATTGAAGGCAATATCAATGGCATTTTCTTGTACTTCCAACTCGTGTGCTGCCATGGGCGGAGGCACATTGGCTGTTCGTAGTGGAGTGACCTTGATGGATTGGCCATCTATAACTCCAACGAGTCCAAAGTCTTGAGGTGGTGCCAAAGAACTTCGAGAAACGGCAAAAATGTACTCAAAAGAACAAAGCCGGTCTATATAAATCAGTTAGTAGGGGCAGAATGGTGTCAGTGGAAGGGGAACTCATACCTGAAGCGATAGTGAGGAATCGTAAAGGTCTTTCAGAGTGCCAAACAAGAGGAGTCGATGCTGCTAATGCAACCTCCTTGGTCTTAATTTCTTGCTTTAAATACCAATGGTAATTTCCCATGGTCCATAGCTGTATCGAGTCTGCGAGGATAACTGCTAGAACAGTCGAATCTTGATTCCAGGAGAGAGTTATGTGCTCGCCGGCTGTCTCTAATTCTTCTGCGCTAAGCCGAAGACTGAATTGGCCATGTCTCAAGCCATTTCGTTCGAAAAACACAACATCAACACGGTTTGCAAAACGCTGAATGCCGGCAATGAGATTTCCCTCAGGTCTCCAACTCAAAGCACCTTCCAGTCCGTCGATTGGTTCACTCACGCTGTCAAGAATACCTTCACGGGAGTAAACTCGGATCAAGCGACGTGCACCACCCTCTACTGTCGAAATGGCGAGGTATGCCCCATCTCCTCTCCAACTGATGGTTGTCCTTGCATCATCTTTAGGACTCAGAACACCTTCATCGATTTTCTCCGGCATAGTTGGATCCTTCAAAGCTTTGGCGCCCTTTCCCTGGAATTGAGTCTCCTTCTTTCCCCAACCCACGGATACATGATTCGAAGCCTTGAGATCCTCAGCCGACATGGTGACATTCGTAATACCCTCAAATCCACGGCTCATAAAAACGACGGTATCTGCCTTGGTGGTGATAGCCAGAAGTTCCTCATCAGGTGACCATTTCGCAGCAGTGATTCCTTCATCAACGGACCCAACAATCTCAATGCGGTCTTCTCCTGGGTTTGGTTCTTCCCTCACTACGACGATATCACCACCAGCGAGGACAAGACATGCTGTCTGGGTGTCCTCGAAATAATGAAGACTCAGGATCTTGTCACAGATAAGATCTGGGTTGGGGCATGGGGCGTCCCAAGAAGTGATACGAGAGCATTCTCTGAAAAGTGAATTAGTTTAACTTTTAAATATAGATTGGGAGAGATATTACTGTGATTTTGGATCGGTATGAACTCGAACGAGCTCTATAACGGCATTGTTTTCGGTTGGACCAAAGGTGCATACAATAGAGTCATTGGCTATATCCCAAGTGGCAGCCGAGACTGGTCTCCCATGAAACTGAGATGGGGGAGTCCACGGCTCGTAACGAGTGTTCCTTAAGTTGCGCATGTTCAAGCTCTGCCTTATGAATATTGTTTTAGTTTCTTGATATCATGCTTCATTCGAGGCTGTAGGAGTGCTTTTGACTCTAGACCCTTGTACTCTCTCTAATCCGATATTTCTCGCTGGCTAGAAATTTTGTGTGGCCCGTGCCGACCTTGAAATAAGAAAAGCGGCGGTGAATAGCCATTGTCTCGACGCTACTCAGGCACTCACTACACAGCGCTAGCAGTTCTTCCATCTAGAACATTTACCAAAATTTATATAAAACTTCCAGCCTTCCTCTTTTGTCCAGAATCCAGATCAATTGATCTTCGCCTCACCATTGAATCTCGCTCTCCTCCGATATCACATGCTAGCTGGTTCGAGAAAAGCGGCGCCAGTGGTGCGACCAAGCTGCAAGATCCTTGCCCTTTCCCCAGACTAGACTTCACTAGACTTCAATCGCTTCACTTAGAGAATCACTCGAGGAGTCTGCCCACAACCTTAATGTCCCCTCCCTCCTTTTATAACCCCCCCCTCCTTTTATAACCCCCCCTCCTTTTATAATACCCCTCCTCCCGCCGTCAATCCTCTCGCCATCCTCACGACAAGGCAATTCAATTAGTCAAAATGGACGCAGCATACAACCAACACTCCCCCTACTCACGTCACCATGGCCGCTCCTGCACAAACCTCAGCGCCTCCCTCGCACCCCTCACCTCCAGACTTCCCCTCTCCGACGCAGACGAACTCCCAGACGCCAATCCCTACTCCTACATCGAAGACCGTTCCGCCCCAACAACCCCCTCAATTCTCTCCCGGTCCTCCTCCCGCCTCTCAATGCGGAAGCCCGCCAACATCACCATCCCCAAAAGCAAATCCAGCGCCCACCTCCTCCCCTCAAAACAACCTCGGTCCGGCACTACCACCCCGGGCGGCACCAAGCTTCGCAGACTAGCTACAAGAGATGATTCTTCTATAAATGGGTTCTCGGAACATGATAGGAATGACTCGGATTGGTTGTTGAGGGCTGGTGCTACGATGTCGACCTCTGCGCGAGAATCGAAGGGGCAGACTTGGTTGGTTTCGAGAGCTAGTTCGACGAGTTTGACGGCTCAGAATGAGGATGAGGAATTGGAGCAAGAATTAGCAAGGGAGAGAGCGAGGAATAGTAGGAGGGGAAGCGTGGCTGGTGCTGATGCGGATGATGAGTTCTCGCCTGTTACTACGAGGAGAAGCTTGAGTTTTGGCCCAAATCCGGGGACGAATAGTAAACCTGCGAGTCGATTCCCTAGTCGGGGGAACAGTAGGAGAGGGAGCAAGGCGCATTTGTTTACTCCACTGGCTATGGTGGCTATGGAGAAGGAGGGGTATTTCAATCACAAGGACTTTGGGGATGAAGAGTTCGTGGCAGAACCTGATTTCGTGGATGTTGAGGAGGAAGGATTTGAGGCTGGGGATCAAGCTAAGAATGATGAAGCTGTCGTAAGAAAGTTGGCGAGAGAGAATAGTACCGGACTCGGAGGTTGGATGGAACATCTCTTGGGATGGAGTTTATTCGCTGTTGACGAGGATGGGGAGGAAACGGAAGTTGAAACTATAGATGAGAAAGCTGAAGACTCGGAATTGTCTTCGAGACCATCACGGAAGAATCTCGACGGGGCTGCGGATGTTGCGAAAGATCCTATGCCCCCTCTCGCAGATGATGAGGCTGGTGGCTGGCAAGACGCTGCTTGGTTGTTAAGTGTGGCAACCAAGGTCTTGCTATAAAAGCGAGCGTTCCGGGTTATTCTTCATGATTATCTTTTTTGGTTTAGTCAAGTTCGCGTTGCAGTACTTTGCATGTAATTGAACTTATTATACTATGAAACGTTCCGAAAAGTCCTGATTTATATTTGCTCAACTTATTTTTCGTCTTCTTGAGAGGAGAGAATAGAAGCGTACTCAACCATTTTTCCGTCCCAATCTCTCAGGTGCTCAACACCCCGCTTAGGCGGATGGTTTCCCAGAATGCTTTTACTCACATGCTTGTATATACGCTACTATATTTATACCACCGTTGCTGCTGTAGTAAAAGGTATACTACACGTAAGACACTTGAAGGCAGTTCATGTCTGGCCGGCTTCTCAAGCATCCCAAGCTTCCATATGTAAGAAGATTTCATGTCAAGATTGTATTGTCAACTCATGGTTTTAATGTTCTCAGGTGTGGTTGAAGTGCAACTTCTAACGATGGACAAATTCTGGGCTCGGTAACGACAGTAGAACGAAATCGACAATGAATGCTGAACTTTGTGAGTGTTTTTCAGACCGTTCACACATTCAATATGTTGGTATAACGTTTTTGGTAAAATTTTGAGTAGGCATTTATCTCGTAAGTATTAAGAAAATTGCTTGGTGATCCTTCCTGGGCCTTGACGATCCATGAAAATGCTTGGAGTTCTTTTCGATTTGCCTTATCGAGATTGACGAGGGAGGAGAAGGTTAGTAGTTATATTCTTGCAGTGCCGTTTGTCTTGTTTGGATTTAAAGAGTGGTTGTTCATGATTATCTACATATGCTCGGAACTTATATTACTCTTTTGGTCTGTTTACTTTAAAACTAGAGGGGATAAAAGCATGTCATCCATTCATCAACCTGAATCTTAATTACTTAACCCTTTATTCACTGTAAAGGTATAGTTACAATGTCAATCATGACCTTATTATTATGGGTTAAGAATACAATATTTCCATGGAAAGTCTTGTTTAAACAACCCTCACACTTCTCCTGGCATACAAGACGAGACTACGGTAGAACTGCGATTGTCAAATCAATTCTCAATGTATAAGTTCGCAATTACTGCCATACTAGTAAAACATTCAACGAACAGAAAAAAGAAATCGAACCCTTCATTTCCCGACCCACATCTCCCGACCGAAATCGCTGAATGTGCAGACGCCACTGAATAATTACAACTCACATAAACTGGAAGTCACTCGAAAGGGTTTAATAAACCAACAAACCGGGGGTTGAGCGTAACCTTTTTTTCAATGACAATGGGATTAAAAACGACAATAAATGTTGGAGTTGCGAGTGTTATTTGAATCGAATTATTTTCTTCCTTTCAATGCCTTGCATTGATTCTAGTAATTAAACTAGCCGGATTTCTTCTCGAGTATACCTCGTCGTC
The DNA here is from genome assembly GCA_001414455.1 of Hymenoscyphus fructigenus. NCBI lineage: Eukaryota > Fungi > Ascomycota > Leotiomycetes > Helotiales > Helotiaceae > Hymenoscyphus > Hymenoscyphus fructigenus. Next base: position 227,071 of record LKUV01000088.1, on the reverse strand, counting down.
CTCAAAGTTCCTTTTTAGAAAACGGAAAGTGATTTCGATACCGAGACACTGGATTTGTTATCTACTGGGAAGAGGGTTAGCGAAAGGAGGGTTTAACGGTAGGATTGTTATGATTACCGGCTGGTTTGATGGCTATATCCCTCCATATCAGATAAGAACCTTTCCCACGGTTGGTAGTTGGAAAGTATATATTACGTTATCTTAGAATTAGATGATTCGGTGCTTCAGAGTGAAACCCCTTGATATATTCGTTACTTCAAACCCAAGGGGAACTGTGTATTTAAACACAGGTCAGTACCCTCCTTAACTCTCCAGAATATTAATATAACCAAGCCGTTTAACATTGCGACGAGAGCCCATATAACTCACAGTCCACTTTGTAAACCCAAGTCAAACTACAATTTGCATACAATCTCTAGATTCGAACAAAAGCCAAAGCTAAAACTAAAAACCAGTTGCCAATTCTGGCCACAAATATGTCTCCTAGCTTTGATTACTGTCGAAAATTGTCTTACTGTCGAAGGAACACCTCGATTTGGTTTTCTCTCCCCACTCGATGGTTTCTATCTAACTATACATCTAATGTAATTTTGACCTGTTATCGTCTCGCTAGATGCGACAAGCCAAAGAGTTACAGGGTTTTTTCCTCGCCATGCTCGGTGAGTTCCCCATGTTTTGATTATAGAGAACCCAAGCAATTGTAAAGTGAGTATTTATGTAGTTGGAAGCAGCATCCTTTCATGCTATGTATCCTAGTACTGTATTCCAAATTTTGTAGTTTTGGGAGAGCATATAACCTCCCTCCCCCGGGTTTTGAATTCTCGTCAAAAAAAAAAAGTCTTTGGTCAGCTCAAGAGTTGGCATTAAGTGCAAAATATTCAACCTAACTCCCAGTTACTTCCATAAGTCAACTTTTCCGTGGAAGTGGTGGTATACACAAAGCTCCCATAGACTTGAAAATAGGTTATTAAGACGGGAGAACCACAAGTGAAATAGCTTACGAGAACGAGAGCCTTTTCTTGAGATAGACACAATATTGCTGATTGTAGAAGTTCAATTAGTATGTTTAATTGCTGCCTCTTCTGATTGCTATTCTATATCGTGAATAGTAGGTAACTGTGTCTTTTTCATGTGCTGCGAAGTCACCAGAGGATATTGATTGCCTCCTCGCCACAGAAACCCCTCATCGACCCAAAGAAATCTTTCAAACTGAGAAGACGAAGTGAAAAGCGAATATCTAGGAAATGAAAGTTGATCAGTTTGTATTACCGTCCAAACCCGTCCCACGGTCGAATCGTCCTTTTTCTCATCTCTCAATAACCTATCCTCCGTCGTAGGCTCAAAGCTCGCACCTGCAATCTTCTCAATGCTGGAATCTAATGGAGATTCGTACCTAGAAGCTAGGCATCACAATCTTGGAGTGCTCCCTGAGCATAGCGGGGTGTTTGCGAAGATTGTTTGTCATAAGGTTTACAAGATCATCGGGGAGTCGAATGATGATCAAGTAGTTGGGAGACCACATCCTGGCCTGTTACAACCCGAACTGGAAAAAAGTATAGATCCTTTCTAGATGCTAGATGTACGTTCTAAAACGTGACTCTCAATGCTTCGAAGATCAGTAAGTGTGCTGGCAAAGGCCAAGTTATGGAAAGAAGGAAAGAAAGTTGATTATTTATACAGCTGGAAAAGGACAGGTTTGGTGTAACTTCCAATGAGACAGCAATGAGTCAATGTAGAAACTGGGCGTTCTCAGCTTTAACTCAGAAAGTTCATTGGAGGAACTATAATTTGGGCTCGATCACTACCATTCCCCCAAGTAAACTTCAGAATTCCGGCATTTTTCGATGACTATGTCTTGACCATGTTAAAATCTTAAATTAAAGATCATCTATTAAGCCCGAACCCAATTGTCAAATTCAGCAATAAGAGTCTCCAAGAAGTTCCCTGTCGTCAATCGTGGTAACTCGAAGGTTGATTCTACGTTCTAGTTTTACTGTCGAATATTATTTCACTGTCAAATAGGTCCCTTGCATACTCCTTAGTGAGGGAACCAATGACCCATAAACAACTCGTTTCCCTTTACTCCGTACTGTTCCTTTCTAACGCGGGCTCCAGTACTCCTTGAAAACCGCTTGCATGAATCCGCTGGTCAAATCCCAATGTACACTTTATTATGGTTTAATTTTGCTTCGTTTAAAAATCACACCAATATTTCCACCTCTTAAAAATAAGCTATAAAATCAGCAACACCTTACCTATCCCGGAAGGAATAGAAAGAGTTATCCTGGTGTTTCTTTTTGGTTATCAGGAACAGATGTAGGGACCCCAAGGTATCAATTAGTTGACTACACTAGGCGGGGAAGCTTTAGTGTGGTGAGTGGGGTAGCGAACGGTGTCACTTGAGGTGATATATAGAATTGTGGAGATTTTATAGGAAGGGTTTAGGCCTAGAAGGGTAACGGTTAGGCGAAGGCGTTGGCGACCACAACTTGACTAAGATAAAAACTTCCATCGCTCAAGAGACGAGCAAACTATCATCTTCCGCATCTAGTAATATTTTGGTTATATTTTGACGACCCTTCGTTGTTGATTTATCACAATGCGACTTAAATTACGGTCGCTAAATTAGGTGTCAACTTTTCTGTCCACCGCGAGGTAGAGATTACCCGACAATTGTGAGCTTACTAGCAACTCCCATTTTGGCCCCCAAATATTTTAGCTTCCTGGATAATCGATAGCTTACCCGGACCTTTTTGCCCCCCAAAACAATGATTGGCTTACCCTTAGCTTACTGGATCATCGAGTAGCTGCTGGCTTATCTCTTACTTGATTTTTGGCCCCCAAACATCGGGCCGCCCCGGAGTACAGACACTCATTTCAGAGCAGGGGTATACCACGATTTTGGGCTTCATAGAAAATCTTATAATTGATTTTGGGGCTTTTTTAATACTTAACGGGTCTAATTCGTGACTATAAAGCATTTGCGCATGTCTGGAATCGAGTATTTGTGAAGTGTAGTGAGGTTATTTCGATTGGCTGGCTCCAGAACGAGGAGAAGCACATCAACACCTAACTTGAGGCTGAGATTGATCAGGTTTTGGTAGTATTCACATTTTAATATCCGTCTCTTCTCGGGAATTTAAAGAGGCAATGATCTATGAATTGGAGTTACGAAGGCCCTTCTAAGGTGAGAGGTTCCATTAGCAACATCAAAAGCTCTGGAGAGCGTACACGAAATGTGCGTTCTTTTCTTTGAGGACCTCGCTGTTTCACGTGTCTTTTAAGTTGTAAACGTTTTTATTACATCTAATCTTCTCAATATCAAAGCCCAATAAGAAATCGTGCATCATTATCTTGGAGTGTTTGCCAAACATGGGGAAGTTGAATTTTATAATACAGATTCCTTATGATTCACGTCCCCCAGAACCCAAAAGCTTTCAAGACCCAAGTGAATGTTTATACTATCCGCTGGTGTTGTTCTGAGCCAAAATATATAGATAGAGAGAAGCATATGGCAGCATTCGCCAGAATAAGAGCTACAGAGCTGCGCGAGCAGATTGATTTCTCTCTTGAATGGAGCCAACAGCATGGTAGACCGCTTTGTTGGTTTGCGGGGGGTGGTCTTGAGAGCTGAGCAAGAGATCATGGGGAGCTACATGGCAGATGCAATGATTAGTTTGTGACTAGAGATCTAATTACCGTTGAAAACTATCTCACTATTGAATCCGCCTTCTCGTCCTTCTCATTCACTTCTCTCCACGGGAATCCCAACGTGGTTACTCAAATCCTCAACATCAAACTCAAATAATTACACAGGAACACTTCGCTTCCCTTTACCGACAAAATTCTTTCTCCCAAGGGCCATGGAATCGTTTCGTACCTGGTTTCATACACTTACCCCAAAGTCTTCGTGCGACTTCCTCAATTTATCCAAGCCATACTAAACTCGCTAGCGACTCTATTTCGGGAAAAGATAGATCAGGTTCACCTTACTTTCCAACGAGATAGCAGTAAACGCCGCAGCTGAATTTCCTTCAAGATTCAGCCCAGATAGCTCCCTGGAGGAGCGATTGAATAATCGAGTAAAGGTGCATTCGACTACTAGTAAGAGAGTCTAAGTCTCGAGTGCTACTGCTCCATCGTATGAATGAAGTGTTTATTCCAACAAACCTATAAATTAAACCTAGCTACCACCCTTCTTATCCCATCAGTATCAAATACCCTGCGATGTTTGCTGCATATCTCGGTATTCCTTGAGCACAGTGTTCAAACTCAATCCCGATTGCCAAATCCCCCAATAAGTTGTTCCGCCGGATCCACCGAGGTCCAACATGAAAACCCGAAAGTTAGCCTTACATTTTAATTCCCCTCTCGAAAGCATTTCCATAGTCGAAAGCCCTCTCACCGTTGAACACCTATCAACCCTGCATCTAGTTATACACGACCATTGAATAAAAGACCCATACCTCACTTGTCCCCCGCGTTTACTATCCAGCAGAGACAGAGCACAAAGACATGATGAGTTGCAAAATATACCGAGTAGAAGACAATGTATAAAGGTAGAGGGAGGTGTGTCCTTTTGCCAAGATGTATGGTGTTATTTAAAAGGAACACCTACTGGATAAGGGATTCACCCTGGCACCCAATTGCTCCGATAACAACCCAGTTAGTTACTCCAGCTCACAATGATAATCACAAAATCACGAACCAATCAAGACTGCAAAATAAATCATTCATTTTAATTACTCCCACTCAAGACAGCCCAATCATACACGCCCCGAGAGGAAACCCTCAAGCAATTTTAAATACCCATACTCCACACTCCCCCACAAACCCCCCCTTCCCCCCCGCACATCCTATCTACTTTCATTCCTCATCTCCACCCTTTCTCGCCTCAGCAGCCCTAACCCACTCCCCAGCCTTAGCCTCAACCTTCTCCCTCGTTTTCTTATCCCCATTAACAACCTCCCACTCACTCCACCTCTTAAACCAAGCCTTCGCACCCTTAGGTTTCAATCCCTTAGTCTTAACAACCCTCTCGAAAACACCACGAATAATATCCTTATCACCTTGTTGAATCTCAAGATCCAACAACTGATTCCAGATATCCAATCTCTTGGGGAACGTAGAAAGCAACCCTTCAAACATGGTTCGTCCTCGCTCAGGAGATCCAGATTTGGAGTGGAACTCCAGAGCAGCGAATTTGAGGGTAAGAGGGAGATGGGTATGTGGAGGGAGAGATTGTGTAGCTCTAGGTAGGAGGGCGCGTGCACGGTCCGGGGCTTCGAGACTGGTGTTGAGGAAATGGGCGTAGTTATACCACACCGTAGGCGATTGAGAGAATTTCTTGATGACGATTTGGAAGAGGTCATCTGCTTTCTGCTCATAAATTAGCATTGGGAACACGAAACATGATGGTTCTTAAACTTACGGAAAGTTTGCCCGATTGGATATAGATACTAGCTAATCTCTCGTGGATTTCCTGGGGATCATTGTATTGGCAGGCTCGCTTGAACACCTCATCGACAGACTCATCGCTTCCATAAGCTGTCTCCAAATTGATTAAGGCAATCCAGACGTTCATTTTCTCGGTCTCTTCCCGGATATTAATCGTCTTTATGGCGCGCTCTGCTACATCTCGAGCCTTGCTGAGTTCGCTGAGTTGCATTTGGAAGGCCATGTACTGAATCCATAGTTCCGAGGAGTCTGGTTGTCCAAGAAGTAATCGTTCGAAGTCGCTGACTGACTGAGGTCCATTGGCATCTAGGTCACCTGTGCGATCGATTTTGATCTCCGCCTTCTTGCGCTTCTTCTTCTTTTTCGACTTCTCCCCTGCATCATCTACGTCTGAGTCCGCTTCAGAGGCTTCATCAACGCGGTCCAGGTTCTTGGCGTTCCAATCGAAGCCGCCAGCATCAAGAGCAGCAACACCAGAAGTCTCTTCAGCGTCCTCCATATTAACATCTGAGTCTGATTGATCTTCATCAAGATCCTCCATACTCTCCTCGTCATCCAATGATTCCTCTTCATCGTCAGACGCGTTTAATTTAGCACCTTGTGCGCCCTCGACATCCTCATCCTCACTCTCATCCTCCGAATCTGCAGCAGCATCCTCAAAGTATCTCGCCTTGAGTCCTAAACTAACTCTTTTCTTTTCGACATCAAGCTTCAGGATCTTAGCTTTCACAACATCGCCTTCTTCGTAAAGTTTCTTGACATCATGGACGCGTTTGTCAGCCATCTCGCTTTGATGACAGAGACCACTAACGTTCAAGGAATTATCAATCACAATAAAGACTCCAAAATCTTCAACTTTTCGAATCTTGCCAGTGACGATTTGACCAACTTCTAGGTCGCTGAAGGTGATAGGAGCAACATAGTTACTGTCCATAACCGAGGGCTTCAGAGTCATTTGGATGTGGCTCAAAAGGGGATCAACCTGAGAGATCTTACCCTTTACAAGCTGGTCAATCTCGAATTCAGATTGCCAATCCTTGATGTAGTTATCGGAAAGATCAGAGACCCTTACAAACGCGGTAAGGTTTCCGCCCAAGTTGACGAAGAGACCCTGTTTGGCGACGCTCTTGACAAAACCACGGACAATATCACCTGACTTTACTTGTGAGATCACAGAGAGTTCGGGATCTTGGACTTCCAGCGAGGAATCGATGACCCGTGATGGCCTCGTTGACAGTCTGAGTCTCTTGTTAGGCAGATCTACCGAGACCACGCAAACCCGAACGATGTCATTTTTGGAATATTTGGATGTGTCGGCTTGAGAAAAATCATCAGCAAGATCCGGAAGATGAATTGGTCCAGCGAGTCCATCCCCAAGTTCAACCATAATTTGTCTTTCTGACACCTTAGTAACCTTGCCGGGAAGTACGGTTCCTTCGTTGAGAGTTTGCAATGTCAAAGCCTCCGAGCCCTGGGAAGAACGAGCAGAGAGATCCAATCGATTGTTCCGAGCGTCAACGTTTGTAACACGCACTCTGATAGCTGATCCGACAGGGAAATTGGTTTCGATATTCGTCAATAGAGAGACATCGTCAGATAATTCCACAGTATTGACTCGTCCTCGAACATTCGGCGACAAGTTGACCCAGACGCAAGTGTCGGTTATGTTGTTGACGTACGCGATCCAAGAAGACCCTGTCTTGACTTTATCAAGAGTTAAGGGATCCTGTGCATCGTCCACCTGGTCGCTTGGCTTGGCGGATAATTCGAAAACAACTGTTTTGCTGATGCGGTGGGTGATAGGGAGAAATCGATGGTTGCGAGCATCGTGCATACCAATTACACGAACGTTGATGATCTGCTTCGGTGAGAATTTCTGTAGAGGCCTCTTTCTGTCCTTGATCTCGTCCCAAGAATCGAATACCTGCGAAACATCAATACGACCTTGGATGTTGTCTGCTAATTGAACGTTGACTTGGGTTTCTTTGACAGAAGTGATTTTCGCCTTGGTCAATTTTCCAATGGTAAAATCGGCGGCTGAAGAAATACTATCATCAACAGGATTAACGATACTCTCGTCATTTCCAATTGATATATCGGCCAGCTTTTGTGAAACCTCTTTGCCAATATCAGACATGGAGAGCGCAAACTTTCCTTGTTCATAATCCACCGAGATAATCTTCACTTCAACTGCTTGGAACTTCTTCATCCCAAAGTCAGGAAGGGACGTGGTATCACTGGTCAATTTGCTTTTGGGCAGTAGGCCAGTCAGACCACCTCCGAACTGGACAAATACTGCAGTGGGGGTAATGTTTCTGACAAAGCCTTGGGCCACCTTGTTTAATTTTACATCGTCCATACTTCTCAGGAGGGTGCGGTCTCTTGAGCTTTTCACGAGACTTGGCTTGTTGGTCAACAACACCAGGTGTTTCGATTCGAGCTTTTCTAAAACAGCAAGATCTGTCAAGGTTTGTCCAACTCGTATCTTTTTGAAGGCCGAAGCATTCTTTGATGAAGAACCATCAGTGAGGTGAGCAAGTGGAAGGGTAGCACGTAATCCACCTGCAATTTCGAGAGAGATGTCGTCGTTTGACTTTTCGTTGACAACTGCTGATACAATCTCGCCAATTTTCAGATTCTTTAACGCTGTCTGTTGGGCGAGACCGAAGGAAGTAGGGTCCTTGCATGATACAACCAATTTTTGGGCTTCCGCATCAACCTTCAAAACATGAACATTAACGACCTGGCCAACTTGGAAATGCTGGCTTGGATCTTGAATATATGCTTCGCTCATTTCGGCAACGGGCAAGAAAGCACGAACTGTCCCATAAAATTGCACAACAGCTCCGGATGAGATAACGTTAATAATCGTTCCAGGGCTTTGCATACCAACACTGATATCTTCGTAGTTGAGAAATGGTGGTGCTTCCGAATTGAGTAAACTTTTCTTGAGAGTCAATCGAATTTGGCGTTTGCTGGGATCTGTTGATAGTACGCGAGCAGTGACAGTCATATTTTCCTTGAATTTCTTCTCTGGGTGGAGCAACTTGACATCTGCCATGTGGATTTCTGGGACCAAACCAGAAATTCCGGCTGCCAAGTTGACCAACAGGCCACCAACACCTCGGGCATTCACAACGATTTTCTCGACTTTTCCTTTGATAACCTCACCAACTTTGAGGTCTTCAATCTGCAAAAATGGCTGCTCCAAAATGCTGGCTTCCAACGAAATGAGATATGTTCCATCAAGGGAGTTGTATCCCACCACTCGTCCCCGGTGGACCGAACCGACTTTGTAAGCGCCTGAGGTATCTGAAATAGTCTCAATCTTGCCATCTTTGACTCTTGAAATGTGAACAAAGCCAGACACACCCTTGACTCCCACATCGACGAAAAGACCAAGGCCAGACTCGACCTTGCGAACAGTAACCTCCTCTATAATCGTAGATAAAGGTAAAATACTCAAAGGATTCGTCTTTTCTCCACCTTTGAAAGCCTGTTGGGAGGAGAGAGACATGACATGGTCCAGCAGCGAGAATCCAAGCTTTGGAGGATCGGAAGTTGGAAATGTGCATATTATTCTGCCCTTGATTTTTGACCCCAATTTATGACGTTTTTCCAGGTCTTTTCCGGGTAGACCAGCACCGGAATGGAGTAAATCAACAGTCACATCCACCATTCCCATAACTTTGCCAATAACTCCTCTTGGTGTAACGTCCACAACTAAAACTTCAACAGCCGTTCCAGGCATGAATGCATCTATCGTGGGTGCTTCTGTGAGATAGCTCAACTTTTTCGGGTTCGCTATTTTATGCGTATCCGCCGATAATTTGACAATCTTTCCATTTGAACTCAATCCGGTGACCATGCATAAGAATACGGCACCTTCCTGAACAGTAGAGGCGTCGACTCCGTCCCAAATTTCTTTTGATGACATGAATCCACGAACGCTAGAATCCTCCACACCGAGATCCATGATCAAGCCGTGGTCTTCCACGCTGACAACAGAAGCCATTATGGTGTTGTGTGAAATGATATTCTGGATTGCGATTGAGTTGTTCGCTTGTTGTGGTCGAATGGACAGTTCTATACGTCTCTTCGACTTGGTGGCGGTTGAGGCAGTTGGTTCATCGCTCGTGGAAACAACGTATGCTCGAAGGTATTGTCCAATGGAGAACATCTTGTCCAGCTCAATATCCTCGGGGGTATCCTTTCCATCTTCCTCGAGTCCTTCCGCTGCTGCGATTTCCTCCACCCTTTGTGTAATTTTGTCCGAAATGGAGGTAATTGGGATATAACCTGTCAAATTATTGGGTAAAGAAAGAGCTATATCGTGGTCGTTTATCTGCGATATTTGGCCTAGAACTAAAGATCCGGGAACAATACGCTGAATGCCATTAGCTAGAGTAATTTGGAAACCATGGAGGGGAAATATACCTTGTAACTCAAACCTTCAATCTTGACAACATCTTCCTCTTCTTCCACAGGTTGCGCATCCTTCTTATTTTTGCCCTTACCCCTCGACTTCTGCTTCTTCGCAGCTGAAGATCCATCTTCTCCATCCTCGCCATCTATTTCCATCCGCGAGGACTTTGCGCCTTGCTGCTCGAATAAAACATCTTGTGTGGCCTCGATTTGAATTTGTTTATGTTCCAATGGGGTGAGAACACTTGCGCCACCTCTAGGGAATGCTGCCTCCTCCTCGCGCACTTTCGAGAGTTTCGTTGGTGCTGTGCTAGGTTTTCTATCCTCCTCATCGGGTCGGGGTCTTTTCGTGGGCCGAGTCTCTTTATTTCCTGGGTTTTTGGACCTGGCGAAGGAGTCGTTGGTAGGTCCAGTCTTGCGCTTCTTTTCAATGGGCGCCATCTTTGCGGGCATGTGGATGACTGCAAACGCGAATTGGTGATTTCGCTGTGCTTGGGGGATCCTAAAAAAATTATCTACGTGACCCTCCTCCAAATCTTTTTCTCCAGGCGGGATATCCGATGTGCTGCCGACAGGGTTCAAAAGCGGTGAGCTGGGCTGACCGAGAGTAGAATCCCTCACTACTTCCCCGATTGTTTGAACAAAACTCGGAAAAGAATTTTAATTGTCCTAAACAACTGGAACAATGATATTTATTTCATTTTTATTCTCCTATAAGTATTTGGACAATTGTAAGGGACAGGGCGAGGGGCCACCTCCAGTCACGAATTCTTGCAACCCCTGGTGCTACCACTTTCATCGTCAGCTTTTCAAACCCATGTTGCTCGCTCTTCTTTGAATGTGCATTATACTGCGTGAGAGGAAATTATCTTTGTTTAGGAGTTTCATAATCTTCTCATACCGCGAAATAGCCTAATATGCTCAAGTTACAAGCTTCCTACAACATGTACGAGAATACGCACTACATCTTCTGCTCTGTCTTCATATTCACAATCTCCCCCGTCTCCAACAAATACTGCGTACAATACCCCAAAGAAGCCAAAGCCCTCTCCTCATCCAACCACTTATCCTGATCCTTGACAGCCGCCTCCCAATCCGGATCTCCTAGGACTTTGCTGATAACCTCCACGCTAGGGATTGTATACTCGAGGAAACAATCAAAGTCAGCAAAGTCCCATGTAGGTCTGATTTTGCCAAGTCCCTCCTTCAATCCATTGTTGAGTGGTGCTGGTGTGACGAACTACTTTTGTTAGAGAGGAGAGAGGAGAGAGGAGAGAGTAGTGGGCTTACGATGGAGTATGTGAGGACGCCGTGTTTTTTGAAGATTGGTAGGGCGAGTGGGAGGTGCTCTTCATAGATCCATTTCATGAATTCTTCGTGGGTGTGTTGAGACTTGCGATAGTGTCTGGAGCCCAGTACTTACAATTAGCAACGCTTGTCCCAGGAGTCCTATAACAACCAAGCAGGGCAAATACGGCTTTCAATTCTCCGGGATCACCAAGATCATGGAGACTGCTCTGAGACGTCAACTTACGTGATTGTATACTTGAGCGGCTGTTCCTTCTGTTTCACGGGAATATAGGACATATTGATTATGGCCTTGGGTTCTTGGTAGGATGGTCTAGAAGTGATGGATTGGAATGTGGAATTGAAATTGAAATTGGATGGGAAAGAGGGATAGATTGAAGTGGTTTCTGGGTTATTTATAGCTGAACTCTTAGTTGGCTGACAATAAACGATTCGAGGACACCCCTCTGGTTGGATAAAAGTCTGCATAGAACGGCATCATCGGAACGACACAATCACACTTACCCTGACAATGTCCTTGTCATTACCTCGTTACTCCCCCGTTCTGCAACTGTACGGCGAGGCATACGATTCTATCCAGAAAAAGTGTCGAACTTTCTTCTATACACACAGATAAACAATTTCACGCACAACACTTCAAAGGCTATAGAACAATAAAAATTGCTATTCAAAATAGGGAAGAGAATCAAAATATATGTGGTTTCTGATATCTAATAACTTCGCTGCACCAAACCTTTCCTCTACATAAGTGAGCAAAGTCTAACTAGACGACCAGAACCAAGAGAATCGCTCTCAAAGCCGACTTACGTGACTATATACTTCAAAGGTTGTCTTTTTTGCGGTTCAGGGACTTCAGCCGTGACAAGCTAGAGATCTAATAATGTTGACTTGATATTGTGATATCAGGGAAGATCAGGCGTGGAGTTTGTTCCATGACCCAGAGGTGTATACATTTATAGCAAGTTGGGCTCGCAATAAACGATTCGATGACAGCTCTCTGTGTAACCAACACGGATATAAAGTATTGAACAATAAGACGGCGCCCCCAATTAACAATGTACGCAACTAAATCTGGTCATCGCTATCGTCGAGGGAAAGCACGACTCTGATCACATTACGCCCCCCTCGCTCTTTCCATACACATGGTTCTTGTCGTAGAAAATGAATTGGCGGGAAATCACTCTCGATCCCGACCTGGGGGGTTTCACGCTCTCACGCACACCTCAAAGCTTCTAGGATAATAAAAATTACCATTCACAATAATTAGTTTCTAATGATTCCGAGAAATTCCCCAGCCCTTACGCAATACACCCCGATTTTTCTATAAAACAATTTAGCAAAATCCATACCAGAAGGAATTCACGATGCCTTACCTCTCCCACCCCTCTCAATCATTAATAGCATCCACCCTCGCAAACAACGGGCTCGAACCAACTGGTAACGTACACCGATTCCCACCCCCAACGCAAGTAAGATTCAAGCTAACCTCCGTAGCAAAATAAGTAGGGACATCAAATGGAGGTTCGAAATTCCTATTTCAAGTCATCAGCATCATCCTTGCCCATCTCCTTTAAACCCTTAAACTCATGCCCTAGACCATCCCCCGTATCCTTCCCCCGTCTCCCCAAAATCAAATAATAAAAAGGAGTTAGACTTACACATGATCCCTAAAGGTATGCGCCAACGCAATCGTAAAACTCCCAAAGCTGGTATAACTACCCACAAATTTCCACTGAAAGTAATCCGGATCAACACCTGTGTAATCACAAAGCACAAAAGCCTGGGGTGAATTGTTTGTCATGGGGGTTGTGACGTTGGTTGTGGGATCTGTGGAGGGTGGAGTTTCGGTCCATGATTGGGCGCAGATTGTGCTGGTGTTGGAGTTTGGGTCGGTGAAGAGGACTGTCGGACGTTAGGTATATTTTTTGAGGGAGAAGAGGGAGGAGGAATGATTTACATGAGAGTGTACGGTTCCAGGTGGTGATACTTGGGTCGAGGATGAAGGTATGGGCATTTACGTCTGAGATGGCGAAGTCTTTGATATTTAAGGAGGCGTCAAGTCTTTTTTCTCTCGCTGGACGATCTCGAGGGAGATTTCTGGCTTCGCAGTGACAGTTCAATGATAGTGCGAAAATGAATAACGAGAGCAAATTGAAAGTGAACATGATTAAGATTTGGTCGTTGATAGAAACTTCTTCTCAATATCCGAGGTATTTATGGCGAATTAACAAATTAATTGCTTAGAGAGTGTAATATTTTTTTTTTTGGGAGAGAGCATCGGGCATCGAGATGGTGAGATGGTGAGAGGATGAGAAGCGGAAGGGTGCATAGGAAAACTTCCGTTTTCTCGAGAAATCATCCTATTTTTGAAGCAAGAGATCGGCACTCGCTGATTTTTGCAATCTTACTTACCTTGACCAACCCCTTTTGCCGATTGAAGTCTTTCATTTCGGTTGGCATTGAACCTGGATATGACGCACACCCAAAGAAATATTCAGACCTCACCTTACCTCGCTCACCTCGAAGTTTGAATTCGGAGGGGTTCGGAGGGGTTACTTACCCATCCCACCCAACCACCATCGGAATTTAGCTGAGGGAAAATGAACAACCACCACCTGCAACACTTCGGAATATGTGTTCAGAACATTTGAGAGTTTATGGACAAGTGCTGCTCCTCGCGGCAACTCACCTAAGATGATTCAAACACAGGATCAAATATCGCCGCGCATCGCGTGCGCCAGCATGAAAACAATCCTTCGGGCGGGTCACAAACACGACCGCCCAACATGGCAAAAACGCGCTTTTGATCCAGCCTGTGCAGCCAGTACTTGCAAGAACGAATCATCTGAGCGACTAGAGTAGCTTTAGACGGAAGGACTTGAAACCAATCCATTGTTTGGAGTTTACCACTGCGATCTTGGATGGTGTCGTAAAAAGGGGAATCCTCCATAAGAGAGTTCTGACCCGCAGAAATGAGGCTGTGTATCGTACATGTGGTGAGACCCAAACGACGAATCCACTTACTGTTGGTTGACCATGCCCTTTCCACCACTTGTTTCTTTCTCGTGTTTGGTTTTCAAATGTAGATGAGACGGGATTCTGCGGGTTTGTGTTTATTTCCCCGTTTTGTTTTTCGTACGAGCTGGGTTGATGCCTTGGTGGTGAGGACGCGACATACGAAGTACTGTACTTTCCAAGTTGGCGGGGAATCTTTCGATCTTTATATTTTCCGACCCCAACAGACTATTGGACGGGACGCGTTGAATTGATATATTGTTCCTATTCAGTAGTAATTGAATGGCGATCATTTCTCTTCTCAATTGTTTTTAAATTCTTGGTGCCTTTTTTTCCAGTCAGCGTGTTCTACTCGGTCAACTTCAAGAGTCGGGATTCCTTTTCCTTACTGAATCTCAATTGCATTTCATCATCTGCCAACCAACCCGGAGCTCAAAGGGTCATCTCGAGCTCGATTTCCAGATTCGTCTTCCCTGCAGGATGAATCGGTCTTCTGCATTGGTTACAAATGCTTTTGGAAGACTGACTTGCATGAGACAAGCATAAAGTTCATCCTTCAGGATCAATTGAATGATCGCACGCTTCCTCGGGCCCGGTAGTTCCAGGGCCCTATCTACCTTTTACCATGGCGAACGTTGGAATAAAGCTGCATTAAAGCCGCATAAATGTAACGGGCTGCGGCGAGTTGGATGGATGGTGAGATATTGGAAGAAGAGAAACCGGATTTTATGCACATCTTTAACCAAGATTAGCTTCGATCGACGACATTCCCATTGCAGCAAGTGCTTGTCTGGTTGGTATCCTCAGCAATCCAACGTTGAAGTTCATCTAGAAAAATGTCGAGGCGCAGAATATTGATCATCTCCTCCCCACAGTGATGCTCGGAAGGGGCTTCTATTAATAGCAACCAAATTATGTCCGTGTCCGAGCTAGACTCCGTGCAAGCTGCTGCATTTGTTTCAACCCGCATCATGGAAAAAAAACCATCGCCTCGCAATTGATTTCCCTTGCCGGTTCCCATTGCTTGTCATCTTTTGCCTTAGGATGAAGCCATGGCTCGACGAGTTCCAGATTGAGACAGCTCTCTATGTTGTGTAGATCATTCCACAACCCCGATGCGTCAGCTTGTTTTGGTGCCGATTTTAAGCTCTTTGGTCCCCATTTCCAGGCCCAGCTGGCCACCCCTGATGAATTTCGCCGGTCCTTCTAGCCTGTCTCGAAACGGGCCGCAAAAGCGGCAGTAAGCACTTCAGGTTGTACCTGCCTACTTCTCTCGTTATTCCAAGTCTCTCGGGTAATTCAAGGCCATTAACCTAAAAGCTTGAGTTAATGTTGAATATTGACCCAGGTATGTCAAAACAATGAAGTTCGATTGTCTCAAAGTATCTAGGGTTATTCTACATTGAGATTCAAAGTTAGAACAACCAGAGAAAAAGGTACATGATTACTGCCGCTTTTATCGCTACCAAGCCTGTCAATCCCGTCTTGACCGAAGAGCTCTCTATGGGATGGAGCCGTGCACGATAGAGAGTTGGAGAGATACTGGCGGGGTAATTCTTGGGCATTGTGACGACGAGAGGCGAACAGGTTGAAAGAGATGCTGCTAGCTCAACTCATTCTCTTGTCCACCTACCTATTCCGTAACCAATTGTTCGCATTGTGTCTTTGATTTTTTTGATAGGGGGCTTCCTTTGCTCTGTCCCTCTGTTGCTTTTGCCTCCCTACGTACTGTCACTTCGTACCTCCTTTCCTCCCGCTTCGTCCCTTTCCCCCTCCATCTCCCCCCCCTACACCTACCTAAACTCCAGCACCCGCCAAATCTTCCAGTCACATCTCACAGCTCTCCAGCCGAACGGCTACCAGGCCTTCTTCTGAGACCCCAACTCAACTCAGCCCCAATTCACCAGCCCTCCTTTTGCTTGCATCCACGAATTGCACATCGTCGCACACTGCTATTATTATCCCGTCCATTCCAGAGCACCCCCCATCGTCACATCGCCGCATTGATTGCTGAGCCAGAAGAAACAAGAAACAATCTTGTTTGTGGTTTCGGGCCCCTCCTTCCTCGAGTTCGCTGGTCGAGATTCATTCCAGAAAGCGCAAGGAGTCTCTGACAGCTGTATGCGGACGGCCACCCCACAGAGCAACCTAGCAGCAAGAGCTCCCCAGCCAATTTCCCCCATTGCACAGCCAGGCCCTCTAGCATTTTTGCGACTTCGCGAGATATCTTGTGAGCAATGCCCTTCGGTTTTAAACACAGTAATCGTTCCAAACAGGCGTTGTTGAATGAGGAACCGGCACACAATCCTTCAATTCCCTCTAGTGGGACTTCACAGGGTCCATTCGGCTCTGACGAACTCGACCCTTTTCAACAACCAAACCCCCCACAACAGCCCTATAACCAAACGCAAACCTCCGCACCTGAATCCGGCGATCCTCGATCCTTCCAACACTCTCCCTCTTCGGGCCCCTCGCGGTCTCAATCTACAAGGTACTCATCTAGTGCCTATCAACACGGCAGTCCGAATTCGCAATCGGGTGCCTCAGTCGACGACCTCCTCCAACTTGAGGGCCACAGGCTTCAGGAACAACAACGCCAGGAGCAACAACATCAACAGCTCCTGCAGCAACGATCCGAGAACCAGCGATACTCGCAACCCGCCCCCACTTCGCAGCCTGTAGAGCACAAGAAGAGCAAATCGATTTTTGATCGCATGCGCTCGGGTCGAGAAAACAGGCTATCTCAAGAAATCAAGACCCCTCCCACCTCTTATAGCAACTCCTCTGGACTCTCAAGACGACTCTCGAAACGCCAAGAGAATCCTCCGCCCATTCGCACGGTACAGCAGCAACAACAGAGTAGCTCTCTAGACCAGCGGCTCTCATCTGCGCGGAACTCTTCGAGGTCGCAGTTACCCTCACCGCAAGAAAGTAGTGAGAACAACGGCAGTGATCTGGATACACACTTGATCCGCGAAACTGATCAGCAAAGCCCCCAAAGCAGCCCCGCTACACAAGAGCTAGGCCAACACCAGACCATACGAGCTGTTGAGAGTGAAGCTGAGCCAACGGTGTATTCTGTAAACGAGGACGGTCACCATCAATATCAACAACCCACGCAACCACAACAAACAGCCTACGTAGGCCAATACCAGCCTGACTCGGGTGTGCAGGTTCATTACGAAATACAAAATCAAGGGCAATCCCAACATCATTTGAGTCTTCAGCCAGGCTTCAACCCTCACGATCCTTATCGCCAGCAGAACCCAGAGACGGTATCTCAGCTATCCTACGACTCCCCGGTAGATCAACGAGACGAACCCCAGCGACCTCCCTCAGTACAGTCAAACGGACAATCTCCCACCAGTTTCGGCACACCACGTGTACAGCAGTACCCCGATCGCACAACCTCGATTCAAGGCCCACGTCCATTATCTCAAGTGACTGCGATGGCTCCACCTACTGGGGCATCGCAGCAGAATCGCAGATCTGCGGACCCAAAATCTATGCAAGGACTTCAGGGACAAGCAGAAGCAAGAGAAGCACCACCTAGTTATACAAGAGGTCAGACATTCCCCGGCAATCAGCCTCCTACTCCTGGGCTAAGTCCATTGCCCCCATCAGGCAACTCTCAAGGTCCAAATTATAGAGGCGGCCCCCCACAGAGGGATCAATACGGTGCTGCTGCAGGAAGCGGAGAGCAAGGTCGAAGTACCCCACCTCCACAACCCCCAGGCCCAGATGTTGCAGACGCTTATAAGGAATTACGTAAGTTATAAAACCAAATCTTTCAGTCGGTACGAATCTAACATTCCTGAAGAAATCAAATACAAGAAGGTAAAGGGATTATATTTCGACAAAACGTCACAGGTCGAGCAATTACAAAACACACTGGCGAATCAACGTCTCTCGCAATCACGGACTTCTTTAGACGACAGCGAGTACATGACAAGATTTCAGCGATTAGATGGGGCTACAACAAATCTTGCATTCAATATTCGGAAAGACTGGAGAACGGTGCCATCATGGTTATCACAACACGTCAATCAAGATGCGATGAAAATTGGTAAACAGGAGATGACCGCTGTTGGCAGGGCTTGTATAGCAAAATTCCTCGTGGACGAAATCTTCAATCGAACATTTCACCCTGGCCTCGAAACTGGTTTGAGCAGTAGTTTGAAGACAGTTGAACAGAATATTCGCCGGTTTTCGCCGGCACTCAACAACCAAGAAGAGTCAGACGCTTTAACTTCAAAGGTTGTGCAATGGAGGCTCGCAACTCTGGAAGGTTTACGAGATGTCCTAAGTTCTCCGGAGAGTGAAGACCATCGACGGGATTTCTCACGGGCGGCGACGACGAATTTGACAGCATGTCTGATCAATTACTTACAGGAGCCAATACCAGCAGGGATCGAAGACAGTGCCCACATGATCGTCGAATTAGCTGTCAGCATAGCAGCGAATTTACCGCTGGAAAGCAGGGATATTTCGATCACGTACCCAATGCCCGGCGATTTAGTTCAACTTTTCTTGATGAAAGTTGAAACGGTAATCCCCCCTCTCGAAAACCCAGGTGCCGACACGAACAGCGAGATTGACGCCTCGAGTACAGGAAGCGGAGATCGGGATGAGAAAGAAGGCGATAAATCTGATGGCGGGAAGCTGAGAAAGGATAAAAAGGCTGGCATGTTGCAAGCTATGATGGGGGGATCTTCTAGTGGACCTACTGGAAAGAAACCTAGTATCAGCTCGCAAGGTGGTGTTGAAGGTGGAGAGAGCAAGAGTAAAAATTCTAGTGAGGATGGGGCGCAGAAGGTTCGGTTCGCGGGTTTTGTGGGAGTTGAGGTTAGGGGGCGACAGGTTTTGGGTAAAGCGCCGGTTTGGACGGTTGGTTAGGTGGAATGGATGGATGCATAATGAGGGATTGGTAAATTCTTTTCAGGCTTTGAACAAAAAGGGAAATCTCTGGTTTCTCTCAGCCGTGGATGGGGATAGCTTGGCATTTTATATGCTGGCCGAGAGATATTTTTTCTAGGGTTTATCTCCAAAAGTTCCTTTTTTTGGACATGGTGAAGGGAGATTTTTGGGGTGAAAAAGATCATCAAGACGATTTGTGAGGAAGGGAGGTAGGGGAGTGAGTTGTGAGATGATATGATAATGAAAGACAGACAGACAGAGAGATTCGATATCTTCTTTTTCTTTGTGACTCGATGTTACGTGTCTATGAGGTTATGAACATTCTTCAGAGATACTTAATTCGAAATTTATTGATTGATGATTTGATTTCCGACTTTTCTGTGTTGTGAGGTTTGTCCCCACGCTTTGCCATTCGATTCGTTCTCGACGAGAAGAAATCATATAGTTACTGGGAGGGGGACCGGTGGTCGTGCCTTCTCTTCTTCTCGTTATGGTGGCGCAGACTTGGGCGTCGATACTTTTTTTGACTGATACGATTAGTGCGATATATCGTCAGTGAAAAAGAGCCCATTATCGATATATATCGACTTTTTCAAGCTAGTAACTCTACATAGTAAATATTAATCACATGACGTGATCTACCCTTTTTTCGTAAGTTATTCTTCTCTCATATAAACTACTATCTCTTTTACTCTAGAGTAGTGATTTCTCAAGAGGTAAGTACTTACTTATATTAGAGTGCTTTGTTAATAAAAAGGCATGTGACTTTACTAAAAGTCGAGTTTATACGGAGTAGATTCTATTCCTATTTTGCAATCACATGACCAGACATATCGATATATCATCAGAGTAAGTCTACTCGATACGATAATCGTCAGAGACCCCCTCCCCCCCCATACACACCGATGTTTTATCGATACTATCAACGCCCAAGTCTGTGGTGGCGCCATGTCGAGGTCAATTTAAGAAGGAAGGAGCGATTTTGACGGGTCACGCAGGCCGAGGGTTAGGTCAGGGAAGGAACGACCTCTTGAGAAGTATGCCCGCCGGGAAAACCGAGATCGCTTCCCTTCTCGTTCTTGTTATGGCGATGCGATGTCAAGGTAGAGGAAACGACCTCGATTGGAGCCTGGCTATGACCATGTCGATCGCCTTGGTCTTCGAAGTTCTCACATCTTCACAAAGGTCCAGTATCCATTCTCAAGCCACTATGTCACCATTTAGATCTTCAGTTTTCCTCCATGATCGATATTTGTGGCAGTTACACGAATTACACTTTCTGTAAGTGTAATCTCAATCGTTTGATACTTCTTCACTGTCTTTATCGAGCTTTGTTCTTGCTCGTCTGTTCCTCTTCAGCTTGTACTGGTGGCTTCCAAGCTCTACTTGCTATTTTTTACTATTTTTCTGCTACCAGCGTAAGAACAAACTACTCAATTACTCTAAGTAACTCAGAGTTACTCAGAGTAGAGTAGAGTAGAATACTCCTTTTGAGTACTCTAAGTACTCATAGTAGTATACTATAAATATATTAAATAGATTCTATTAATAAAAGAGCTAATAAGAGACTAATAAGAGACTAGTATACAAAGTTAAACTCTCCTTCTTCTTCTTCTTTATCTTCTTTCTTCTCTTCTGTAACGAAACTCAAACAAACTAAACAAAGGTAACTAAGTCTCGAAGGTTGGTATGCAGTAAGAAGTACAGATGCGCTGGGTTATTCACTTGGAAGTGAACTCGTTACTTGTATCAAAGATGTCAAACAATCATGATGAGATTGATAACTAAGTTAAGCACAAAGCTCCTATCTACAGCAGAAGTGCTAGTCTTATATAGAACCTTTCATGTTCCTGGATCATGAGGATCAGTCTAATCCATATGATCCGCTCATACTTGCTTACTTGATCCTTTATGATTCAAGCGAGTCACGTGATACTATTCAAATGAAATCCCTGGATCGCTTAGCTAACCTAAATTATCTCATCCGCTATAAGAGTTACTGATACGTCTTGTCCTGTCAAAGCTCCGTCTGGACTTACTCATCACTTGCAGACACGTGATTCGTGACATCTTCCTCTATAAAAAGATCCCAGCTTTTAAGACAATGTACCTTCTCTAAAGTGTCTTTAGAGAGCCTATTCCTTTGCTTATTAACTATTAAAGCAGCTGCATTAAAGAGCCTCTCGCTAGCTGCCTATAAAGAAGTATTATTTACTTAGGAACGTTCTTTACTTTATTTACTTATTTATTTACCTACTTAAATTCTCGCTAAGCCACTCCGGTGATCACTCCGTATCGGCCCGATAGCACTCTGAGTTACTCAAAGTAACTCAGAGTAAAGTAGAGTAGAGTAGCACTTGAAATCGGTTGAGTAAAGTAGAGTAGGACCCTATTACTCTACTCTACTCTACTCATTTCTTACGCTGTCTGCTACTAAAACATGATCAAGGACATAAGTCATCGGGAGAGTGTTTTTTCCGTTCCGTAGTCACGTTGCTTAAGGCCATGTGATACAGCTACATCTGAATCTGATTCTCTCAATTTACTAATTAGCTCTCAATTGGGAAACTTAGGCCTAAATCTACTACCATACTGCGTGAAGGTACTATTCCTTGTAATGCTCTCTCTGAGAGTTTCGATAATAGGCGAAGAGGCTCAAAAATACCGCCCACCTTCTCCCCTTTGGTCTCAGAAACTTCAGAGATACTCAATTTGAGATCTTTTCATTGCCAATTTCTTTCGAGCTTCATTTTGTGTTGGTGTGTAGGGTTTTATATGGCTGCTAAGCATCTTGTATGTTCGAGACAGGAAAGTAAGCAGAATTGCTGCCATCAAGGGGTAGCGATTCGACGGCTTAAGAGCCGGCCTCGATCTGTGCTACCACAGCTATGGGAACAATTTAACTTTCCCGGTTCTCGGAACTCACGAGAACTCGCTTCGCCAGTTCAATTGGCTGAAGTCAAGTGCATATGCAACCAAAACAGAACTGACAGGGACTCAGCTGCAACCAGCCTCTAGGCATCTCGTGAGGCAGTGCGAGCACTCTAGCGATTTATCGAGACAACGTCCCATTCTCGTAAGTTTCAATTTTGTCTCAGAACAAACCCGTTCTAGGCAACACACCCATTTATACCTTAATTCCCTTGGTGGGTTTCTGGGACGCTTGACGGAAGATAAGGACTGCCGGGATGGCATCATCAAGTGATTTCAATTTGACGCCCAATGCTCAGTATGCTTCTTCTTAGGCTTCTCCTTCTGCTTTTACTGCTATTGAGAGTAGTCTGGGACTGATTTACTGACATATTAGCTCATTGGACTTATGGGAGAAGGCGTTGGAGAAGATGAAGGTACTCGAACCATCTTGTGAGAATGTTTCCAAGTGCTGATTTTACTTTAGGTTGATGATCGAGCTCTAATCGTCTTGCATAAAAATCGCCTCGAGATTTTAAATGACGTCTTATCATTAGTTCGGCAAAAAGAGCTGGCTTGTCAAAAGAAGAGATGGAAATGGAAGAACAGGAAAGGAGAAACTATCATCATCCGTGATGTGTTGAAGAAAATCATTGTTTGGGTTGAGAACATCAAAGGTCAGTCCTTCTTGATGTTTTTCCTTTACAGCCATTTCTCGAAATTTCACTACGTCTCACTTGGCCTTTTATAAATATTAACTGATTATTTTAGGAATCGGTGACAATTTGGTCCAATATGACCCCGGCCATACTGCGTTACCATGGGCTGCAGCTCGCTTCATTCTTCAGGTCTTGTAGCTCACCGCCTTCCTTTCATCAAATTCTTACTGGCTTTAGGCAACAATCAATGATATCCAAACGAATGGAGCGATACTCGAAGGTCTCGAACTTGTTTTCAATTTGATAGCCAAACTTGAAGTGGTAGAACGGCTTTACCTTCCAAGCCAGACTGTTCTTCACTCACGGCTTGCCAAATCCATCATATCTATTTATGCGTCGATTTTAGAGTTTCTGGTACAAGCAGGTCGATACTTCGAGCAAAAAACAAGTGTAAGAGTCGCCAAAAGCATTATTCAACTTGAAGCGATGACGACACAGTATATAACAGATATAAAAAATAAAGAAAACGATGTGGAGGGGTATGTGCGCCTCATCACAGGCGAGACTATTAACAAGACGGAGAGCAGACTTACCCAAATGGAAGGAAACCTGGCCATGCTAAACTTGAGATTGCATACATTCAACCTCCCCGAACCCCGGTCCGAAAAACTACCATATTCTACAGATGAGGGACATACAGATTTGCAGAAGATTTGGAAAGAGTTACATGAACCTACCACTCGTATTTCAACCCAGCTTTCGCTTATCGACGATGAGTTACAAGAAACAGATCGATTGCAGATTTTCGACTGGTTGACCAAAATACCGTACCACCACCATCATGACAGCAAAAGAAAGCTTTTACTTTCTGGAACCGGAGAATGGCTTCTTCGAAAAATAGAGTTTCTTGATTGGTTACACTTCAGTACCTCCTCCATCTTGTGGTTACACGGCATTCCTGGTTCTGGGAAAAGCATGCTTGTGGCACGAGTGATTGAGTACTTGAAAGACCGTACTTCTGCAGACCCGGACAATACTTCCTTGGCTTACTTCTATTGTACACGAAATGCCAATGAGCCGGAGAGAGCAGCCCCGGTTGAAATTCTCCGGTCTGTCATAGAACAGCTATCGTGTGCTTCAGAAGAGGACCCAATCAGACTTCCTGTCGTGCACTCATATAAGGAACGGAAGAGAGAGGCTAAAGGACGTAGACCAGAGAAGCTTGATCTTGAGGAGTGCATTCGGATTCTACTCGCCCTTCTTGAAGAAAACCCAGCCACGATAATCTTGGATGGTCTAGATGAATGTGACCCCATTCTTCGACAAGATCTGCTGGATGCTCTACGCACGATAATCCAAAGTTCAAGCAATGTAGTCAAAGTATTTGTGAGTAGTAGAGACGACCATGATCTGGTACATCGATTGTCTCAAACACCCAATTTATATATCCAGGCATCCGACAACATGGAAGACATCCAAAATTTTGTCGTTTCTGGCGTGAGCAGAGCCATTGGAGGGGAAAGGATTCTATGCGGGAACGTTTCTGACAGTCTAAGAGAAACCATCATCAACACATTGATATCTCAGTCTAATGGGATGTTTCGGTTAGTCAGTCTACATATCGACAGTCTTTGCAACCCAGAGCAGATCAAAACGAGAGCAAATGTTCTAGAATCACTGAAGAATTTACCTGCAGATTTGAAACGCTCATACGATGGTATACTTGAACGAGTGGAACATTCTCAAGTCCCAAACCCCATGATAGCCAATCGAACTTTCAAGTGGCTACTATGTGCAAGAGAACCACTTCGACGCGACACATTTCGTATTGCCATCCACTCAGACTTTCACGAAGACAACATTCTACAATTATCAGACATTTTAAGCATATGTTGTAACTTGGTGATTTACGATTCTGAGACAGAGCAATTTCGCTTTGCTCACTTGTCAGTACGAGAACACCTCCAAAGGTTAGAAGCCTACTCAATAAGAGAATCCAATGCACTTGCCGCCGAACAATGTCTCTCTTGGATTTCTACTGCTGGAGAGGTGGCGGGGGATCAGTACATTCCATGGGAGAATAGGAAGAACCCTACGTCAGACCATTTTCTTCAGGAAGCCATTGATGAGTTTTGGCAGCACGCTGATACACATTGGGCAGAGTATGCTCGTCTTGCCGGTCATTTGAGAAAACAAGGGCATCTCAAAAAACTTCTAGAGGATTTCCTTCTTTTTAGCCCCGCCGTTTCCCAACGTGAAAAGCTGGTATTTAGTTCCTGGGTCACACGGACATCCCAGAATTTCTGGGATCGTTATCAGGAAATCCAGCCTTTCCCTGCCTTTTCAGAACGAGATGACAGCATGATGTACTATTTCGATAATATCAGTATGGATGCAACTCACGACCCGCTACTAGTTGCTTGCACTTTTGATTTCCCCGAAATTGTTTCTGAACTGATCAAAATCAGGCCGTGGAACTTGATATCGGGACACGCTGCCATATTATACCACAGCCACGAGAGTCTTCAAGTAATACTCAGCTCTCTTGGAGACCAAGAGTCTGAAGCTCTTTATTTGAAGACATTGGTAGTCCAAGCCGCAGCCTTGGGGAATATCAAACAACTGGAAACCATCATGTCCCACATGGGAAACCGTACCTTCAATTCCCAAGATCTCTACGAGGTCATTAAAGCGGTCACTCATAACCGCTTACCCTTAGAAGAAGCCGCCCTCTCACTACTCTTCAAAAACAACCCCAACGCCCAAATCACAGAAGACATCCTCAAACTAGCATTCGAAAGCTTCAGCTACTGGCCCGAGCGCAAAACCTCTCAACAAACGGTACAAAAACTCCGCCGAGTACCAAGCTTAGAACTCCCTCAGGCCATCCAAATCTCCTCCATGAGCAAAGAAACCATCGATAACCACATTTTGAGTAAGGAAAGAGGAGAATATTTTTTGCATTTACTTTTGAAGATGAATGCAAGACTTACGGAGGGGGCTGTGAGGGTATTGTTGGAAAGTTGCCATGTGGAGACGGTGATTTTGGTGCTGGGGTATCAGAGTATTAAGGTTGAGGATTGGATTATTGCTGCTACTGCGAAGAATATTGGGGATGGGGAGAAAATCAGGGAAGTTTTGTTGGAGAAGGAGTTGGGGGATCAAGCGATGATATTGGCTATAGCTGGTAGTTGAGTCATGACTGAACTAGGTGCTGTTTGTTTAGTGAATGCTGTTGTGATTTGAAGATGGATATGAAGCGAAACTTGAACGATTTCTTCTTGATATTAGAAATCTGTACTTGATACTAACTTGTTGATAACAAAGAGCGTATAAGCTCGAACCCTGGACACGACTTCCTCCACATTCTCGCAAAAAGACTTCAGAGATAGGACCAGTTCCTCTTTTTTACACCTTTTGAAAAAGCTAATTCATGGTATGTCTAGCTAGATAAATCTAGGTATTCGGCAATGAGATAAAATTTAAGAACACCTAGCTCCGTTGCCTTTTAATTATACACACTGAAGGATTCACCTCCGTCCCTACCTATAGTACTCTCGAAAGCGACAAGCACAGACCATCCAACACCACCACCTACCTCTATCTTACAAGTAACAAAAGAGAGTAGGCAGCAACATGATCTAAAAGTCCAAAAAAATCCAAGTTAAACTAGCAAAACCTGATTTCTCACCCCCAGCGAATGCGAGGGCCCCCGGGTTTTCTGCCACAAGTGACAATGCAACACACCAACCAAAGTTGGCTGACTCTCCGTCGGCTGCTTTCGAGGTAGATCGCCGGCTCGTTTCAGCCACAAGGCCTAATCTGTGCTACGCGTCGATTGGTTCACGATCTGCCAGTATTTTTCTTATGTTAGTATAACACCATAATTTTGAGTGGGGGAAATGTGGACCTTCGCTTAAATTTCGGGGGATGATACTGCTGGACAGCAGCAACGCTTACAACTCAACGCAATCTGAATTAAAAAAAATTACGGCCGGGTCATAATTAATGAGCAAAAGAAGACTTGGAAAAAAAGCTCAACATTGTCAAACAAATAGTCTATAGATATCACATCACTCTGAAAGTAAGCGTGTAACTAAATGAAACGCTTGGTGGAAGGGCACTCAAAAGTCACAAAGTCCGCGACCTGAAGCCTACTTTTGAGGAAGGTTTTCGGGTCTGCAATGGGAAGCTTTAAAAACCGTCTCGGTGTTGCCAGTGACTACGTACATGGCGCTAGATATTCTAGACAACTCTGTGTCCCATCGATGTGACCTCCACAACAGCTTTAATTAGGTTTCCAAATTTTGAGCCTCTGGAGGTTTTAACCCTGAATTGTGCGCAGGGCTCTCTCATTTTGTAGTTAAGATTACTCGTTAGACTTATCTCATCGACATTTACAATATTCACTTGCTAAAACCTTCGTGTCCACCACCTCTCAAACTAATTTATCTTTATCGAATGGTGCCCGTTACTTAAACCCGTCTAAAAAACGTTCTTCACTGGTGATTTCCTGTCGACCAGAACTCTTAAATACTCTCTCCGCACTTTTCTACTCTAGATAACAGTGCCATGGACTGGAAATCCAAAGATAAAAAACTTCAATCGGTGCTACCAGGGCAGGCTCAAAAATGAATGAATTTGTCTGATCCTAGAGCTAGTTGACGGTGGGAGGAAAACGGTACGCATGGGAGAATGAGAAAAACATTCATGATTATGTAAGATTCAGGCTTCAATAACCTTCGACAGTACTAACAAGAAGTTGTAAGCGAGGTCCGTGAGCGACGGAGAGCACCTCAGCTCATTTATTACCTTAATTTACTTCCAAATTGGACGTCCTCCACAATTCCGATGTCAACTCAAGTTAGAAAATAAGGACACCAGGAAGAGTACGCCACAAGTAGTAGGACGACAAGTTGATAAATATCTCTTTGGCCACTATAGAACCGCAAATCCAATCAGTATTTAAGTTCCGTGATTGTCTATTAGGTTCCCATATGTAACTTTCTAGTCAAGCCATCTCGTCAAAACTCTACAGTTAAGCCACGGCAAAGTCTCAAGCTCTTCGCTTCAGTATTACTCTTTACATACAGCCACTTGATCTTTATTATCAGTCACAACAAAAGCTCAGGTATCGAAGTCCACACTTCCATATTTTAAAAAGAATTGAACTTGCACGACTTCCTAGTGTATGGATCAAGGGGCTAATAACGTTTTTCCGTCCGTTTTTGGAATTTGGAACTTGGACTTGAACTCTTAAGAAGATACAATAGGCACCTTACATGCTTAATATTCCGAGTGATGCTGAACCTCGTTAACTCAAAGGGAGACTTGGATTCACTTTAACTTTCTAAGGCACTTTTATTACTTTAGTCAAGGACCTCACTTAGCGTAGAATAAAAAAAGATGAAACATTTTTGGTTATAAGACTAGAAAGGTAGAAGGACCTTGGATTGGAGCTAGAGCCTCGGGGAGAACGATCGTGAATTGAGGAGGCTAGATTTCACTCCGAAGGACGAAAAAGAGTAAACTCGGACTATTACGGGGATGCGAAATAAAAGATAGCATCCACCTCTCATTTCAACGAGACTAGTTCATACCGTAACGAATAAACCCCTTTCGACAGCAACACACTAATCGACAGCAGAAAAGGTATCCACCAGTCTAGGTTCAGAAAAGAAGTAACTACAGTATCTTATTCATGCAAAGACCTTCCCTTGTAGCGGAAGTATCATTACCGATCTTTTTGGCCCCCTCCAAAAACTTCTCAAAGAAACCTAGACAGTGCTGAATCTGGATGGAATTCCATGTACAGTACAATTAGGGTCCAGCCTGGGCACGATTTATCCCATTTCTAAGATATTATCATTTGCGAATATTCCTTCTTTCTTAAAGAACTCAAACTTGGAATCTCAAAGAGTATATTTTAGATGGAGAGGAGATGTTAGGTTGAGCTTTGCAATGACAATTCACTGTCTACGAAGGGACTACATTTGCACACCTAACTTTTCTAGACTACGCCTTGTGGATATATAGTGTAGTAAAGTATTGCGATTTCTAAAACACTAACTTCAAATGTTCGGGGAAATTATGATATAACCTCGTCTAAGCCCAAAGGTTCATCACGTCCAACCTCAAAATTCCCGGAAATCTCAAAAAATCATATTCTCTAACACATCCTAGGGTTCACTGCAAAGAACGAATTGCTATTAATTGGAACTTAAAAAAGTCTTGTGTGGTTTACCCAAATGAACCCGAGAACAGAAAACAAGATTCACAATACCGTCAGAAAGGGTTATGCCGAGGAACACCTTGAACCGGCTCAAGCAGCTCTGACTGCGCAAGAAACCAGTCCTAGTTATATAGAACCTGCTCTGAATTCAGAAAGAAAAAGCAGATAGCACTGGGAACTTGAAAGGTCAAGAGTGAATTCATCTGCCTTTCAAAATCAACAACACCAGAATGGAACCGACAAATTCGACAACAAAATAATTTTCAACAGCAAATACTATCCGATAGTAGACAAGTAATTCCTTCTTCTTTCCTAATAATACCCTTTGCTCCAGATTAAGCTTCAAGATTTATACCCAATACCATTCACGGACGAACCGGAATCAGTGCTGGCTGGAATTCTCATGTAGCTAATGAGCGACTCGTCTGATTCAAATCTCACTACGCAATGCATAGGCTTGAAGTTAGCCACTTTGCGAAGAGACCAGGATTAACTCTCAATCATGAAACACATTCCATAGTTTGCCCATAGCAATCGTTACTCAGCTCTGTTTAACCACGAGTTGTAAGGTTCACTAAAAGAAAACTCAAGTATCTAGTAAGCTGCTTTGTAAAAAATCAGCGAAGAAGAACGAGAAGGCATAGGAGGTCAAGTGACAATATTCATTAATTCCTCCAAAAGTCAGGAACCTAGATTGTCCTGAGTCTTTGATATATATTTCCATAATACTGGCCTATAGTATCTTCCATACAGCGCCCAAAGAAACGCTCTTGAAATCAAGCTACAAACTCCGCGAAAAGGTATAGGTTCCGTGAGTACTAGAAATCACCAGCAGCACGCTCGCAAATCCATGTAAAACTAGCATCAGAATTCCATACGACCAGCAGAAATGAGGGTGAGCAGCAAGGAATTTTCGACAGTCAGAAAACATTCGACAACAAAACAAATGTCCAGCAACTTCCATTTAGATCACTTTTATAGATAGAAAACCGCTGGGAAAAGTTATTTTGGTCCATCGTTGTACTTGAGCTACCTTTTGGTATGGCTTAGAAATTGGAGGCAAACAAGAGCATATCTTCCTTGTTCATCGGCGGGAGACGACATGCTTTTGTCAAGAAGTACCTAGTAGGATGAATAGGTTACCTTCACAATATTTATACCTATGCTTCTCACTCATTGGTCTCCCACCCTTAACTTTTCAAGCAAAGTAGTTCAAGATTTGCCACTTCAAGCCGAGAAGGATGAAAGACCAGGAGCAATAAAATTATGGTATACCCAAAATTTTACGATGATACACTCCATATCCATCACTAGAAAGGTTTTACTAGGCGTGAAAATCCACCATCAGAGAAGCAAAAGTATGTGTATATAATACGCCCCTTTGCGAGGAATGCACAAACAAAGTAAGAATGGAAAGGGAAAAGGGAAGGCAAATGTGGAAACAAGAGGTTGAAGACGAACGTGGGATGTGCTTTGCTAATGACTATAGCGAAAACTAGATAATCAGCTACTAAGCTAGAGGCCACATCCTAGAGTCGGTTATATTAGACGACAAATTCATAGATTTCGACAGAAGTAATTATTCGACAGTAAACAAAACATCCTAAAACTAGGATATGAAAAAAGGCATCACTCCCTGGGTTGACGCTATTTTTATGGCAGCTGTCTATTGATCAAGCGAATACTTGACTCGAATTTCTTGTATGGCCTTCATATCCCCAACAATGTTCTTCTTGGTAGTTAGCTTTGAACCTAGCGACACGGTCTATGTGCTCATCACAAACCTCTCTTTTATCCCCAACGCACCTTCCCACCCACCCAGAAGTCTGCTACAAGTCTCCAAACCGCTGAATATAAAGTCCGACTATCTAAAGATTTCATTCCACTTGAACCTTTGCCTAGCTATGAACCCAACGAGAGATGTATTCAATGTTAGATGACGTTCGTAAGATAAATATAAAATTAACATCCTAGCCAGAGAAACCAGTGGCATACGGGTCTTTCGTGTATGAAACCCCAGACCTTGATACATGAGCATTTGGATGTCCCCCCTTTACCACATCACCACATCCTCTTGCAACCAATGAACCAACACTTGGTGTTCTAAGCCCGACATCATGGAGGGAAACTAACCCTTTCAAAAGCAAGGAGTTATTCGACAGCAAATCATCATCTCAACCAAAAACTTTCATCAATAGTCCTCACAAAACTTCCCCGTGGAAGGTATAAGTTCTATATTCGCAGGCGTGTTCTTATAATTCACTTGAGCGTTTCTGTATAGACTCCAGTCCTTCCGAGCCGGGGAAATAATTCCCGCGTATCAATTGTTACTCAGACCAGATGCTCGTCTGTATGAATGCCACAGTTTTTTTATACTTGTTTCTCTCACTTGATGGGCTTTCTATGACCATGAGTAGAGTACACAATCCACATGTTTCCAAAAAGTTCGTTACTCGACGAAGAGTTGTTGGTTCTTCGAGGTTGACGGAGCAAAATAATATCTTAACACACCCGAAGGCCTTATACACTAGCCTATGTCTTTCGGACAGCTTCGAAGCAGTAAAAAGACATAGAAACAACGAAATGAAGTTATATATAAGTTCAAAATAGACCTGTGAGAAGGTTCGATATTAAATACCAATCTGTACCCTATTCGTCTCAGAAAAGAATCGCAATGTGTATTAACTATCGCCCTCAATTTATTACAAAGCCATATAAATGCGTACAAAATAACAATGTGTACAACAACAAAAAAACAAACCCGTTCGCTCAAGAAAAAACTCCACGCTGAAACAAGCTCCAGTATTCTGACGTATATACTCCCCTCATTTCCACTCAAGAGATCATCTTTGTTCTCTTCTTCGCAACATCCACCTTCCCCTTCAACCGATCAACATGCGCATCCTGCGCCTGCAAAAGCACATTATGATACTCCAACTCCTCATGAATCTGAATCCCCATCTCCCTCTGCCTCCGCACAATCTTCCCCAGCTCCTCCACATCCACATCCTGATCCCTCATCATCTCCTTCTGCAACTGCAGCACCTGCTGATTATCCAACTCCCTCGTCTTCGCCGTCTCCGGCACAGAGACACCCAAAACCCTCCCCGTTGGTCTACTAACCCCAGGTCCAAAAAGCGCACTCTTATCCGATGTCGAAGCCGCAGCCGAACCCCCATTCGAAGAATTATTCTTAACAGCGAGTTTAACAGCAAGCTGCTCAAGACCCTCCAACTCATTCCTAGCACTCCTACACAAATCCCCCCGTCGTCTCAACTCCCCACTCCCAACTTTTCCCCCATCCCCCCTCCGTTCCTTATCACCCATCTCCCTCAATCCTTCCTCCAGATTCCCAAGTAATCCAGAGGCTTTAACCAAACACCTCTTAGCATTAGCCCCCGCCTCATGTTGGTTCTGCGCATTTGTCGCTTGATCCCTAACACCTAACCACTTCCTCCCCTCCTGTAGACAGCCCTTCATCTCGCGATGTAAATCCAACCATATATGAGGATCACTCGCAGGCTGTCCCGCATTTCCTAATCCTCTTTGACGAGCGGCGACTAGTTCGGATCGTGCGCTGCTTCCGGAGCCAGATGTGGAGGGAAGGTTGAGGAAGGTTCGCCAGAGGGAGGTATCTCTCCACCGACGATCGGGACCTTCTGCTATTGCTCGTAGATACGCCTCCAGCCCCTGCCGTCGGAATTCCGTCAGTTCAGGCGAGGAGACGGTAGATTTAAGCCATGATTTCTTTGGCAAAGGCGCTGGTGGTGCTGCAGCAACAAGAGCAGTGAGAGAGGTATGTAAAGCGGCGAAATCATTATATCGTTTCTGGACGACGAAGGTTCGGAGGGGGAGACGGAGGGTTATGTTGTAGAGTGTGTATGGTTTGTTGTTCGGATCGTTTGAGAGGATCGTAGAGGGGATCGAGACCTCGAGGGGTGGCGCCATGATTGTGGCAGATAGTTTTGGAGATGCTGTTGCAGATGTGTATGTACTGCGTAATGTAAGAGAGATTTCGAGAGAGCAAAATTGTTGAGTCGCTATGGGGGTTTTGCTGAATTGGGGGGTTGTTTTGGGATGCCTTCGAGGTTCCTAGCTGTACTGGCCGTATGACATGGGTGCTCCAAGCAGCAGCCTTGTCAGTGATGATGTCTGAGGTGAATGGCTGGAAAAGCGGCAAGCCTTGATAAAAATAAAACCAGTCAACCCTTTAAAATAAATATAGTGACTCTCTAGTTTACTGTGAATCTTCAACGAATGCAGAAAAATTTAAAGCCTCCTTTCTAATTATGCTTCCAGACACAAACCTCTTTTCCCAACTCCTCTATGTCCGATATATCTTGGCATGAGGCTGGGCTCGGAAAATTCACAAGAAATCCAACTAAAAATTCTGATTGTATTTCTCTTTTCTCAAGGAAAGAAATATGAAGACCTTGGTATAGATTCTCTAGACGCAAACTTCTGTAAGTCGTCGTCATCCCAGCAAAAGATCCCTATTCCTTCAACTGAGTTGCTTTCCCGACAATACTCTTGTATGTACAGTACAAGTACATCCACTCCATTCTGACCGCCCACGTTTGGTAGAATCTAGACCGATTTCTAAATAGATCCACATGAGCTTATACAGCTTCCTCTCAAGCGGGGACAGAATCTACAAGTTTCTTCAGCTTCTCCAGACTTATTTAGTAGTATAAAAATATCTCCCTCCTTCTACAAACCCCCCAAAAAGCATCCTCCTTTTATAAATCCCCAAAAGTCAATCACGTTTCTGAAACCTTTCATCATCACAGGAATCTACTCACTCTTCGTCGCTGCTACGACCTCATCACCACCAACCATCTCATGTGGTGGGCCCAAAGGAATATCCTGTGATACACAATTACCGCGCCTTGCTGCTTAGCTTATAACACAGTGAGTGTCCTTCTTTTATTCTCTCTCACAAACAACTCTCCGCGAGAAAATAAGATGTGCTAATTTATTATCGCAGTGTGAAGTACTTCCGCTTATTCCTGAGATGCTTTTGGATGCCAGTCAGAGTTCGGTACTTGTATTGCACATGTTTTGGAAATTAGTTAAGAATTGTGATTTATTTGGAGGGTTGGAACTGTCCAGGCTCGCAAGGCTCGCGGGGTAGATTTATATTTTTTGAATTTATGAATCCTTATCGAATTTCGTGATTGATAGCTATCACTACCATATCCATATGCAGAAGACGAAAATCCCCCACACTTATAAAAAAACCCCCAATCCCATCCGGCATCGACTTCGAGTACGAACGAGTGCTCTCAACTTCATTATTCATGCATGAATTCCAGGCGTATGCTTTTCTATACCTCCAGCAGCCATCCATCCAGCCCCAATCATTTTTCTTGCAATCTTCTCCCCACCCAACCAACCCCTCCCTCCCCATTCATAGATATCATCAACCAAGCCAACCTCTCAGAAAAAAAGAAAAGAACGGGGGAATATGTAATTTTAAAAGGTCTCCTGATCATCAACCTCCGCCTCAGCCGGAATCTCAAACCCCTCCTCCGTCGAGTAAAGAATCGCCTGGATATGCTTAATCAAGCCATCCTCCTGCCTCTCAATCTCCGGATCCTCTTCGCAAGCCTGCTGAACAAGCAACTCGATATCTCTCAGCTTGCTGAAGTAGAAATCGCGTTCCCGCTCAAGACCTTGTACCGTATCCTTCAGAGTCTCGTTCTCCTTTTGCAACGCAGCACTGGGGGCACCGCCTCCGATCTTTCCTCCAAGTCGTCCGCCCGTTGTGGGAGTTGTACCGCGCTTTGCGGCGCCGCCTGTTCGAGCGGCGGGGGCGGATGGTGGGGGTGCGCCGGATCCTCGTCGTCGTGCGACGGCGTCGTAGTCTCCGCCTGGAAAGTATTGGTCCCAGTATCTCTTGCTCCATTGGAGGAATTCGAGGTTATCTTGCATCTTGCACTTGATCAACTGTTCGACATTGACGGGTCGGTCGATGCCATGTCGGGTGAAGCAGTCTAAAGAAAGAAAGAAGTCAGTTTATTTATCCCACGACGCTGGCATGGCAGAGCAGGACTCACTTTGGAGGATCTTGAAGTTTTGTAGGTAGGCATATTCGGTATTGACGCTGAATTTGACTCGGGCCATTGGCACATCGAGGTAGATGCTGTCAAAGACCTGGCACAAGGCCGCTCTGCGAGGGGTAGATCGTTAGTCCGCAGCCTTGCTTGTAGATCGTACCGTGAAGGGAAACGACGCCGTGCTGGAATGGTGTTGTCCTTACCCAGTCCCACATTGTTCAACCTTTGTAATATTGAGTTGGAGGAGGTTGTTGAGCCACGCCACCAGTTCTTGTCTGCGAAAGCGTATCGTCAGCCAATGCACCCAAGGAACCAACAGTAGGAGGAGATGGAAGAGGGGAGACGCACCTGGATTCTCCCATCTTGAAGGTGGTGTATTGTTGTACAATATGTTTGAGTTGACGGGCAGTCAATACCAAAGGATCTTATCGTGGATGAGGGGGTTCGACGGTGGATTGTTGTGATGTTTTTGTGCCTGTTTTGTGCTGTGTATGGGTGGTCAAGCGCTCATCGGCGTGGTGATGAAAGTTCCAGGGTTAAGGATTCGCCTGAAATAATCTCATCACCCCAAATCTGGGGGCGTGTTTTGGTCGCGTTCAAGTCACCACAGCAGCAATCGGCCTTAAGCTGAGGTCAACCCCTCATTGGGGGGGTAACGTCTTAAATCCGAAATATGTGCCTGGTGGTCTTGGCTGCTTTTCCAACACATAAAAATTATTTCTATTATAGAGTCTAAAACTCGGAACTTGGAAAATCAAATGACAAAAGAATTTACAAGCCTACAGAGTGTGATGGTTGTCTTTCTACTCACAAGGTGGGTAAGGATGACCACCCTTTCCGGTTCTAGGAAAAATGATGAACTCAGGTGTCACCAGAGATGCTAGAAAATTTTGGAATAGTCGACTCAATCATCTAGACTTTCCGGGCGAATCTCTCCCCGAGATTTTCCTATTCAAAATTAGATATGAAATTAGTAGCCAAGCACGTTCAACCATCAGTAATTTCCATCAACTCAAAATTACCAACAATCTGGGACCACCTCTATTCACCATCACATTCATAATCCCATACTTAATCTAACCACCGGAGCAGTTAGCAATCACAAACAAAGCAAAGCACACAAAATCCTAAAAGTCTGGAAACTCATCCATAGATAGGTAGTCTACCAATGGCCCAGTATCATCCTCCGATGCCACACCCAACCCTAACCTAGTACCAGCCCCATCTCAACATTGTCAACTTCGATACCAGCAAGGATTGATTTTCCCATATGTACTCAAATCATCCATCCACCTAGTGTCCCATTTCCATGCCCAAAATCCAGACACCAGCCGGTTGTCATGATTGCATCTCTCACCACCCTCTCCATCCCACCAAAAAACGAAGCAAAAGAAGCTATGTACATGAAAATCAAAAAAAGAGAAGAAAAGTCTTGATGTAAAACTTCATCTAGGTATCTCATTCACCAAAAAAAGAAGATGTCAAGAGCTGTCGTCCATCCATCCATCCATCCAGCAAAATCTAATTTACTGTTGGAAAAGCGCCAAAGTAGCACAGAAATTATTCCGATTATCGCTGTCCAGCGCAGCACTCTGTCCATTAACCGTAACCATGTTTCTCGCCGCCTTAGTGGAGAGTCCATAAGCATGGATGCCACTCGAGTTTTCGATCGAGAACATGTTGTCTTGACAGTTGTTGACAGCGTTGCAATCCAAGTTCCAGTTTTCCTGCAGAAAAAATAATTAGTAAACAATCCAAGGTAGATAGAAAACCAAGAAAGGAGAAGGGAGGGAGGGTAAACTTACAAAGAATGAATAAAGTCCAGCCCCATGAATCCAAATATCCTTCGAGTCCACGATGCGGAGACCCCATGCTTTATTCGTGGCAGCACTACCAGAGAAAGTAGGATCCGAGAACACAGAGTTGACCGTAAATGGCGTAGTAGCATCCGGATTGCTCTGGAAGTAAGGCGTCTCAGTCTGGATCAATGCCATATAAACATTCGCCGCATTCGCAATCTGGTAGTTATACAAGACACTGTGCTCAGAACTGGTACCATACATCCAGACCGGCGCGCCATCAGATTCAATCAAGACACCTCGTCCATTGAAGATGTTAATTTTGTTATGATCAGCGAGATCGAGTTCATGATCTGCAACCCAGAACCAGTTGTTCTCAAGGTAAATACCTCCCTGGTTGGTGACATGAAGAAGGAGGAAGGCACCGACGCATTCTGGTCTGGCGGGTGCAATGACGTTCTCGTTCTTGGTGCAAGTATTGGATTGCAATTGAGTTCCAGCAGAACCTCCAATTCTGAAATGGACATCCCACATACCAGCTGAACCCTGACTAGCACCCTTCAAGTTCCATTCCATCATGATAGCACCAGGCTGAGGGCCAATAGTCTCGAAAACCAGATCTGAAATCTCGACATTACCAGAATCACCAGGGTTTCCAACGCGGAAAGCTGGTTTGGGATTTGCTTGGTCCTTGAAGACGGTTCCACCAACCATGATAAGTGGCCAGATCTCACCGGTGATTTTGATGTTTGTGGGAACTTGGATGGTGTTGGTGATAACATAAGCGCCGTGGTCGAAGTAGACGATATCATTAGCACCCACTGAGTTGAAGATATTTTGGATAGCTTGGGTATCATCAGTGACACCATCGCCCTTGGCGCCAGCAGCCTTGACACTCTTGAAAGAAGACGCGGGAACAGTCTCGTATTGTGGCTTAGAGCGTGAGAAAAAGCGACCATCAGGACCGAGAAGACCAGCAGGTTTGGTAGGAGCATTTAAAGGTCCTTGAACGGATTGTTTGGAATTTGGCGCGGTGTACTCGTTGCCCTGTCTCCACAAGCTAACCTTTTGGTTACCAGCGAGAATGGTGGCCTTGTTTGGTGCATTGGAAATAGCAACGGGAACGTTGGAGGAGAAATCAACGTTGTCGATGATGAGAGTGCCGTTGGTACCACCAGCTTGGTTTGGGGAGTATGCGGTAGAGATGGCAATAGGGGTGTTGGAGAAAGTGCTGTCCGCAAGAATAATTGATCCGACTCTTACTTGTGGAAATCCATCTCCCATGTCAATACCGACTCCGCAGTTATTGATGCTAATTCCAGACAGAGTCCATGCCTAATTTAACATTAGCAAGGCAATTCAAAGAGCGAATTAGAGGTTCTTACCCAGTTCCAGTTCATGAAAATGGCAGTTTGACAGTTATTAAAGACCAAATTGCGGGTAGTGAATTGTTGGTTGCCAAGGAATGCGCCGTAATGACCTCCGTTGAAGGTCAAATCAGTCATGAAACCACCAGATCCATTATCCATAAAGATACCCTGCTGTTTGTTTTGATCTCCGCCATCGGTTCTCATGTTGAACTCGATGTTCTGCAAACTTGTAGCTTGAGCAACTTGCCAATGAAGACCAGTTCCTGCATTGAGAGGCATAGCAGTGGTGTCGAGTTTGAAGTTGCGAATTTGACGGAAGAAATTGTTTTGGTTGGTGTACCAGTTGGCACCGTTAGATTCATAAGGGTCCGAATCGATCAAGGCAATGCCTACAAAGCTGGGACTGCCCTTGATGGTTGGTCGATCAGTGGCATCTCCAACGAGTTGGGTGTAGTAAAGTTGGACAATAGGCTTGCTGACGATGTAGGTACCAGGCGGGAAGTAGACTAGAGCGGGGGTGACAGTGGTAGAATCACAGCCCAAACCGCATCGATTGCCCAAGGTGATGGCCGCAGTGATGGCCGCAGTATCATCGGTAGATCCTGTGTCATAGTTAGCAGTGTTTTTATTGGGAATAATTGGCTTTGCGTGAGATGAGAGAGAGAATAACATACCATCACCCGTGGCCCCAAAGTCCTTGACGTTGCGGAATATTTGGTAATTGGCACCACCATAAGCTACTGTGCCTTGTCTCTGGATAGAGGATAGCCAGTATGATGTTGCCGCGGAATCCTCTGCTGCTGGCACAGGTGCAGGAGCACCAGATACAAGCAGAAAGAGACGCAAGGTCACTAAGAGTGATATGAGAGAAAAGATTGCCATCGTGAAGTAGTACCAGCTGCTGTAAGATGGTTTGTTGAAGGAATGTGGTGGCTATAAGTAAAGTTGTCAGTCAACGGTCGTCTCAAGAAGTAAATGAGTTGATCATAGACTACGTTGTGAATAACAAAGTTCGGGTTGCTTCCAGAGCGGCACTCGAATAGAAGATCAACGATACAAGCCGAGAGTGATGCTTGGGAAGAAGAAGGATATTGAGTTGAATTGTTGAGGAAGAAGATGGAATTAAGCCGGCTATTCTTATACTCCGCTAACTCTATTGTGGTCCAGCCATTGAGGTGAATGGGCCAAGCGAATGTATTCATCGAGAAGGCAGGCGCGGGGCAGACGTTCAGAGACAATAGGAGGCAGGAAGCGAGAACGCAAAAATAAAACCAGACAATGGCAGGGCAACACTCACCAACAATGTTTTGTGACAGCAGCGACGATTAGAGACGAGACAATGACTGCAGGAGCCTGTAGTCAAATATGTATTTTCCTTGGGGGTGGTCCCCCCTCTTATAATATCATGGGCTCCACGCTTTTCTGTCTTTTCTGGCTTTTCTGGCTTTTCTTCTGTCGCCTCTTGTCCTAATAATCCATGCCTGGCAGAAGTTCTGACCCTGTGCTCCCACGAAGGCGAGCCAAGTGGCTCCGAGAAACCTGGCTTAGGCTCATGATGAAGTTGTTCGTGGACTGGGGGGTCATGTCCAGCAAAAGCCATGGCCGAGAGAAGGAATGTGGATAAGCTCCGGGAGCGGTACCTCTGAACAAGGTGTCATGCGGCGGCTACAGGAAGAGATGGGCCGAATCGCAAGGAACTATTCTATCGAATAAGGAGTTTTGTCCGAGGGTAGAAGGGTGTGCGAGAGGAGGGATTGTGATGGAGTCTGAGGGTTTTTTTTGCATTGAGGGTCCCCGGAGAAATTGAAAGGGTTGCTGTTCAGGGGAAACATCCACACCACTGCTTCACTTCTCTGGGTCCAGAGCTATGTACTTGTGACACGCAGGTGCGATCCTAAAGGAGAGACTAAAATGTACAGGGTCCGCGAGAAGGGAGGAAAGAGCGACTGTCGCTAGTAAGTACCCTCCTGTACTTTCTACCACATACAAGGTGACACACTCATTTTAACGATTGTTTTCTTTTTTTCTGAAGCACCTGTGAGGGCGGTCGGAGGGGCTTTCCGTCGTCCGATCGTGAGGCACAACGATTAAATATTATAGACTGGGATGAAGTGATCCGGCGTGAAAGAATGAGATGCCGGAAAATGCAGAGGGGTTCTTCTGGGACGAGTGAGTGACGTTGGAACAGAGTGTTGCCCAGTCCGTTGAAACACGACAGGTGGAAGCGACGACCCCGGATCTACGCTGTGGTTGGCCTCCGCCGTCCACAGGCATCGTCCGGCAATCTTGTTAGGCCTGTTAAGCCTCTGTGGCGCACCACCTGCACCCTGCCACTTTGGTAGGCGGCCGCGTGAGTGCCCGTTTCTTTTCCATCAATCTAACCCCTTCAACACCATTCAATCTTCGACACGTTCTTGATTCTTTGTCGCCCGACCTTCTTTCGTGCCTGTACCTCGGACGACAAGGGATCTAGTCGATGTAGTCGATGTAGTCGATGTACTGGCTACGGAGATACATTGTTTCTCCGGACTTTTGTCCTTTCGTCCTTTCTTCTCCCGGAAAAACAGGACCATCTCGACCGTCCTTCTGCGAGCTTACCTCTGCTCCGTACACCTTCCTACCCCAGAATTCCAGGTACCGTTCACTCATACACCTGCACATACACTTGCACATACACCTGCACATACAAGCCAGGTCATGCGGTGGTCACCTCGGTAGATCAGCGAACGCAAGATCGGAATCGGATCATATGCGCCTCAAGCGCAAGCCCACGAAGCCCTAACCTTCCCACCCCCAACGTTTCCCCGTTTTCTCCCCCACAAAATGCAACGTCTCCTCCTTCCCAAGGCCAGGTCAAGCGACAATTTAGAGTCCGGGGAAAGTGTTCTTCGGGGATGGTTCATCATCTTCGGCCCTTTAACTCTGCATACAGCATCTCATGTTGTGACCACTCGGGGCTCAACTATCCTTCTCCTCCAGTAGGACGCCATTCTAAACGCAAATTCGAGATGGGACCTTTATCACTCCAACCACCAGAACCTTCTTTGGGCCAATATCTCTTTTTCTCCCCATGTGGTCAAGAAGATTTAATTCTACTAGTACCCATGGCACCATGTCAAATGGCGAAGCGGCAGGAACTGCCATTCCGTTTCACAGAAACCATAATGCTTGATATGGTTGGTCGAAGGATACCGTTTATTCTGAAACGGGGCACTAGACCAACCAGAGCAGAATGGAACTTGAGACGTTGTACGTGTCGGGCGTTGGGATGAACTCTACGAGTAAATCCGAAAAAGCGGAGAATTTATCGACATCGAACCCTTTCTCAACTAACCAGTCTAGTATCTCTAGCCTACAATACTTCCAAATGTCCCTATCGCTAGTAGCTCACAAAGTTTGTCGGCTGCTTGTTTTTCCTCCTCCTCTCCGCCATGTGCTCTTCTCGATGCGCAGCTTATTTGCAGCTTTCCGACGATCACTTTTTTGTCATGGGCTTGGTTTATGATATACTGCTAAGTGTGATGTTGTTTTTAGGTAATAAGGCCGTTGCGTTGTATTCCTTTTTGTGGTCTTATGATGGAAAGTTACTGACCTTGCAGGTTTTTTCCTGGGTCTACAATACACTTGTCACATGAGAATTTCGATCCTGCTCGGTGACCTCTTCCATTCAACAAGTAACAGTTGTCAACCAACTCTACAAGGCTCCGAGACAGGGAAACCTCTCGTGGTACTTGGTCTGCCATTTCTACGAACTTCTTGTCGGGATTTCGAATGATTGTCTCTTTGTCCCCTCGAGCCTCCTCGACTGCCGCCTCCTACTATCAGCCAGCAAAGCCCTCTACGTCTACTTCTGTGAGCCCCATCAATATGTGCTTTGATCCTCACTCACGCCAACATCGACGAAGCTATCTGGAAAGCTGCGTCGGCCTCTTAGGTGCTCAGTAAGTTGTAAAGCTGGCTTGTTTTATTCTAAAATCTCGAATCTTGATACTTCGTTCTATGACAATAGTCTCGCTACAAAACCCGTTGAGCACTGAATCGTCGGATTTCAAGTACTGCCGAGTGCATACTACTGTAAGGCTTCCCAAGCCCTACACAAAATCCGCAAAATTTGACTGATGGAGAATTTCTATCAGTGGCTAATTGAATACTAAATCGAAGTTTCTGGACTTGTTCTTCGTGGTTGTGGTTTATCGAAGCTTTGCGACTATATCTTAGGTAGTAAAACTGTAAAACCCGACGATTCATTAGAGCCTGTATTCTACACAATCAAAGTGAGACTCCGCAAAACGGTAAGAGACAGAGGCTTTCTTCTGAATACATGTACTATATCGACAGCTCAATGATCCGCGAGAACTTTGGGAAGAATTAGAATACCAAATTCTGGATTCTCCTGGACTTTCTCGGAGAAACGTTTTGAAACGTTCTCGGAAAAAATGTATGATTATCCTAGATTCTGTGAACAGGTAAGGGGGTTTTGCGGAACGATGCCTGGATCTTCTTACCTAGAAAGCAAGACTCATCAATAATTCCCGACTCTTCTCGACGCATCCCCAACCTTCGTTTGGTCGATTAGTTATCTTAACCAGCGTGTCAAAAATAATCCAATGGTCGCTACTTCTGGAATAACCGTCGAATTTTCCCTTGCTCTCGAATTGTTGACGGCTAACTTAGTTCCAGCAAGTATCTTACAGATCCCTAATCGCTGTCAATGAAACTTATGTAAGTTTACTTGTTCGTGAAAAAACAATCTTCGATCCTCGATATGATTCCAGACCGTTCGTGAAATGGTTCGTACCTATTCTAATTTCTGGCGCTCCGATGAATCCCAATGAACGTAACCGGTTCGTAAGTCCGATCAATTGAGAAGAAGCTCTTGTAATCATCAGGAATAATACTCCGTCAGTTGATTCTCTTTGCTGGTGGCGGTTCTTAAATATGCAGCATGTTCTGTCTCTCGTTATGAATTGAAGTAGGTGGCGCCCTCATATTATAGATTGAAGACGATAGAAGCAAACTTGCATGAAGTCCACAAACTGGTTCATTTTAAATGAAACCCGAATAGAACTAGTGTTACTACCCCTCACCTACGTGTCTCACTGCCATTGG
Source organism: Hymenoscyphus fructigenus (assembly GCA_001414455.1). Taxonomy (NCBI): domain Eukaryota; kingdom Fungi; phylum Ascomycota; class Leotiomycetes; order Helotiales; family Helotiaceae; genus Hymenoscyphus; species Hymenoscyphus fructigenus. The sequence continues at coordinate 183,811 of LKUV01000088.1, read as the reverse complement.
TCGATAACAGACTCGCTTGCGTAAACCCTGCAATCTTGGTGTAGCGGTGTGAAGTTGGTATTGTATTCGTATTGCTTTTTGCTATAGAATTTTTCCCAACTCTCACTCTTGAGAGCGTTGATAGGTTGATCGAGAATAAACCAGTTTCAAATCGCGCGTTACGCTTGAAAAGTGGTTGATCTGGAGTTATAGTTACCTATTTCAAGGTTTGAGAACGTGATCAGGGTTCGTTCAATTAATGTATCGTCCCGTTGGTATCTGCAAGTGAACGAAATCATAGAGATGAGGTTACACTAATTGGTTCGTGCCTGCTTCAGAATGAGTATGTGGGTTTCTCCCAAAAGCCCCATCGCTTTGACTTTACCAGGTATCCATCGATGGTATAAAAACCTTAAGCAGGGGGGGACTCCTCTCAAGATTCACTTTGTCTTTCAGTTTGCTTGGTTTCGTGGCATCGCTTTGTGTGACAGTTTAATGTTGCATTGCTACTTAGAAGTTAGCTGTTTTGCTTCCTTGACTCATTATCCATCCTGTTGTAGATGGAGCTTCGTTGTACTGGATACCTTATACTTAATGCCTACCTTCCGGGTTGCGTTGTAGTCGATCTTCCAATCGTAACTTCCTAATCAATTAATTCTCGAATTGCCTTGACAGCAGGAGCGACTTGCAACTGCTTAAAGTTTTCCCCGCCGTGGTTTTGCCAGCTTGCAGTAGAGCTCTATCCCGGGGGGAGAGGGGGGGGGCACTAAACCGTTCTAGGTTCCGCCCACAACCATCAACCAAATACTCCACAACCATCCACCATCAACAACCCTTGATCACGAATCACGGATCCTCTTCAATTCGTATGCGCGCATTCTTCTAGAGTTACTTACGAGTTGCTATCTTCAAATTCGTTCGTTTCCTTGAAGATTACGACCTCACCTGCTCGTCGTGCGACCACGCCCTCAAAAGCCTAAGTCGCAAGCTGCGACCAGCTCAGAGGCTCAAGATCGCCCAGGTAAGAGCGTCAACCCATCGCAGTGAAGTTTGCGCACTCGTTCACTCGCTCTGGATCGATCTCAACTGACTCCATCGCCTCACCTTTAGTCCCTCGATTGCGACTTCCTTGCTCGACGTTCGACTCTCGACCCCTCGTCATCGGACCCTCTTGCACGGCGACACTTCACGAATTTCAAGTCCCCAAGTCACTGGCCACAATCTGAATCCCCACTTCACCTTCACGCCTCTACGTACCTTCACCCTCAGCTTTGAGTTTGGGGTCTTGTGTCGTGCGTCGAAAACGTCACCGCAAGATTGACTGCCGGCATTCTATTGTTTACTATTTTGCCGAAAAGGGGCTTTACCGACTAAGTTCGACATCGGCACTGACTTCTTTGGTCGCAAACTGCAAGTCAGTGATTTTCTTCTCATTTTTTCTTTGTCTAATTCTCATTTAATTGGAGAATTTTGTTCGTGCGATAGAATATGTGGGAAGTTACTATGCGCTGACACTTCCAACCTTTGTTAGTTGTCAGCAACACGCATCCTCTTTGCTTCGCGATAACCATCTTGAATCATCTCAAAGACTAAGCACCATTTTAGATCTTTCGTCAGATATATCTGTGGTATGCCATCCAAAATTGCGAGTATAATTTTAGGCATTCTGACAGTTGAATAGATCATGAATAACCAGGAGAATGACGATTCCTCCTCTACCTACAAGAAGGCCGGTGTTATGGTGGGTATTCTCCGAGTTATTTTTCCCTCTTACAGGTTGTTTTAAGAGGATTGAGACGCTATTTCCTCCTCAGACACCCCTATTCCATCCCCATTTCCTCAAACATACTTATAAGAAGGGCAATACTGACTCCGAGATTGTCCACCAGAGCGAGGCGCAGCGTAAGATGAGAAACTCAAATATCGACGCGATTAAGAGAAACTGGAATATCGATGACTTCCTTGACTTCTTCCCCGACTCCATCCGACCTCAATCACTTGGCAATTCAGCCGTTTCCTGCCTCCGATCCATATCCAATAAAGCTACCAAATCGGTTGCAGAAACCCTCTTTCTCCATGAGTGCCAGAAGCCAGACGGTGGATATAATATTGCTGGATTTAGCCATGCGCAACGTATTCTGAAGACCTTGATTGAGAACGACAACTCTCCGAAGCCCAAGTCAAAGACAAAATTAGGTGGGAAGGCGTCAAAGAAGGCTCATGAATTTGATGTAAGTTGGATTCTATTTTGGTAGAGGCAGGATTTTCTCGTCGCACTCCTCGTATCTCACTTCAACAATTCTATCGCACTCTAAAGTATTATGCGAAAAGGTTTAGAAGAACCGAGATCTCTAGGTTACAATTCTTCTAAACTTATTACCATTGTGGCAATATATTATTGTACTACGCAGGTGTACTAGAAGAACACTTGTTCTTTCTAATTTCAACTTACTAATTTATTCAACAGGCTCTTGATAGTTCTCCACGCCCGGCTCCTAAGAGAGCCTCGGTCGACAAATATCCTACCGGTCGTATCCCAAAGAAAAACTCAATCGGTCCAAACGGTCCTGAATTTACTGTAAGTTCACTTTCACCTTAGTATACGTATGTGGTATTAACTTTTACGCAGCCTATCAATAAGTCGATGCCTGCTAGCCCAAACGACGCCGATCAGTTTGTAGACTTGACCGTAAGTCAATTATCATCCTGACAGTGGTATACTTTACTAACCCATTTATAGTATGATGACGACGACGAAGATGAATCTCCTAGTCTGAAGAACTATGACAATGGCTCTAATGTAAGTCGATATTCATCTTGTGTCGAGGGATAAGTATACTAACTGTTGCCAGCATCTTAAGCATGGTCGTGGTCCCAAACCAGGCCCCCAGGACCCTAGCCTCTCATACCAAACCCCATACTCCCACGGCGGAAATGTCGGAACCCATAACCAAGGTCAAAATGGATCTCTTCCCAAGCGTGGCAGATTGGATCTCAACAAGGGCGCTCCGTCAACGGTATTGAAGAATAGCGAGAGAGAAAATAAGCTTATGGACCGTCAGAGCAATTCAAGCGATAAGCCAGCTGGAAATTCGGAATCGGCCAGCCCAGTTACTCGTCGCGATAATGAAATTTCTGTGAAGAAGCAGACTGCAAGCCTCTTGACTCCTAAGGAGACCCTAGGTGGCAATGAAGACAAGATAAAGGAGACTGGAGCTAATGGGGAGATGGACCATGAAAAGGATATAGACCTGGAGACTGAGCGATTGATGATGGAAAGAGAAATCACGCGCGAACGTGAAAAACAGAAGCTCCGAGATTTGACCCTTGGTTCGAGTACTATCTCTTCCGCTCCGGCTCCATTTACCTACACCCCACCAGTCTTCCCCGATGCAGTTTCCAGAAATGTTAAGGCACAATCCGCTGACGCAGTTTCGACGAAGCGCCCTTTCGAGGATGAGGAGGAGATTGGAGACACCATCATTGTTGATACTCCCTCGCAACCACCTGCCAAGCGTCGCAAGGCCGGTTCTGCTCCATTGGAACATACAGAATTCTCTTCTTCTCCACCGGTTGCCCCTGTGGCACCAATGATGGGTCCGGTCGAATCTCCACTAGCTAATAAGCGTACCAAGGCTTCACCTGTTCCATTTGAAGATAAATACCTATCCGCCCCACTCGACCAAATGAACCCTACAACAAAAACCGAGACCATCACCACACCACCAAAAACCGAAAGCCCCCTCTCCCCCGAGCAAAACGTTCCAATCGCACCAATGCATACACCCACTACTCCAGTCAACGACCCACAAAGACTACCAACTCCCACCAAACCAGTCGAAGGAACATCGGCAAAGAAAGAGGGCAAAGTCAAGAAGACAGGAGCTAACTTGAACGACTCGTATAGTCGCACTTCTAGAAAGGCTAGAGCTGCAATGCGTGCTATCAATGTTGAGTTGTTAGATGTTGCTAAAGTTGGCGATGCGAGGGGAGAGGCTGTCATGCAGGCAATTACTGCGTTGCTTCAGAAGACTGCGGAGGAGCTTAAGGAGGGTGTTGAGGCCTTGATTGAGAAGCATGGTTTGACTAATTTGAGAGAGAACAAGGGGGGTGCCTGAGGGTTTGATTACCTTCTCGGGGCTTTTGCATGAGTTTTGCGACTGGTGTCTTGACTTGTTTCTTGACTTTGAGGCTCTGTTTTTGCTTTCCGGCCAGTATATTTGCTCAGATGGTTTCTTTGTTGCCTTTCCAGTTCTTGCGCAGCCTTCGGTTCGCTTTCTCGACATCATTTTTGCGGTCTCATTTTCGGCGAAAATTGCTTGATACTGACGATACACGATCCCATTTCTCTTTTCCGGTACACAGAACGGATAAGAGCTCTTTCCAACTGGAGTCCTCGGCGTTTTCTTCATCAATTTCCTCTATTTTCAGCAACTACGGTCCTCGAGATACATTCCTTCTGGGGTTTTGATATCTATCAATCTGGGGACTGTGCTAATGCATGACACGACATCAAAGATTGTCCACATTTCCTTCCTTTTTTTATTTTTTCTTTTACAAAATTGCGAGGAGTTTTAGCGGTGGAATTAATTTACATAGTGTTACAGGGAAGGAAGATCTTGATTTCTCGATTACGATTTCATGAACTATTGGGTGAGCTTTTGTTCTGCTTTCAATCATGTATTTGAGGGGGTTCATGGATAGATCTGGGAAGTGAGATTGGGGAGTCAAATTGCCTTTTTTTTCATTGATTTTTCGTGGTTTTTCCTTTGGAGTTTCATTCGTAGGGTGGGCATTACATATGTTCATACAAATAAGTGTGCATGGGTTGGGGAATGAGATTACATAAAGTAGAGCGGAGAAGTGAGTTAGTTCGTTGCCTAGTTGGGAAAGACTAGGGATAATTGAATGAATTCATAAATAAATTTTTGGGTGTTTTTGATGAGTGATTAGTGTAAGTGGCTGTCACGTGTCGGAGGGATGTCACGTTTTTGCGGGTGAATTGGTGAAAGACAAGTTCAAATCTAAAGAGTTTAGTAAGATTTTTTAAAAAGAGTTAGAAAAGAGAAAGAGATAGATTTAGTCACTCTACTTTAACTTTTTAGCTTAAATGTTAATTAGATCTTTATTTTAGTTACTTCTTTTACTTATTTTAGTTTTTAAGTCTTTTAGAATAATTTTCTTTCTATAATATTCATATCAGTGATTCTGCATCCAGAAACCGGGATTGCCTGAACAGGGAATTGTCTCGCTTAGCGACCCTGTTGCTCTAGCGCGCTTGCTGCTTTGCCATGGCTACCAGGGCCCCTGTGTCACGAATCACGTGCTAGCACGTGATGAATGAAGTCCCGGCGGCGTCCTGACAGGACGAGCACATCAGTAGCCATCATAGCAATTAGGGATTGACTAGGTTAGCTAGGCGATCCAAGGATTTCTTTTGGTTAGAGGTCACGTGATTGACCCCGATGGATCCCTGAGGGGATCCAAAGGGATCCAGGAGTATGAAGGTTCTATATAAGATTAGCACTTCTGCTATTAGATAGGAGCTTTGTGCTTAACTCAGTTATCAATCTTATCATATTATTTTGACATCTTTGGTACAAGTAACGAGTTCACTTCCAAGTGAATAACCCGGCGCATCTCTACTTCTTACCGCATACCAACCTTCGAGACTTAGTCGCCTTTGTTTGGTTTGTTTGAGTTTCGTTACACTCTGCTGGCCTCTGCCAGCTCCCATTGAGTCCCCACCTCATGTATAAATCCAGTGCTACTTCCTATCTTAGCATCTCTTCTCTTTCCTAACTTTCCAACGCGCTTGCTGTATGCTACTGTCACGAATCACGTGCCAGCACGTGATAAGTAAGTCCAGACAGCGTTCTGACAGGACAAGATACTATTGAGTAGATATAGGTTATGAGGATTGGCTAGAGTAGCTAGCCGATCCAAGGATTTCCTTCGGTATAAGTCACGTGACATGCTGGGTCGCCTGGAGCGACAGGCGCTCCAGTCTACCCACGAGAATGAAGGTTCTATATATGACTAGCACTTCTGCCTTTAGATAGGAGCTTCATGCTTAACTTACTTTAGTTTTCAATACATCTTGTTTTGTCTTCTTGAGTTCAAGTAACGAGTTTACCTTTGAGTAAACACCCAGCGCATCTGAACCTCTTCCTACATCCCAACCTTCGAGACTTAGTTACCTTTGTTACTTTCGGTACGATAGTAGGTTTCGTTACAGTACGGTAGTAGTTTCGTTACATAAACACCCAGCGACCTTTACTTTCTTCTTGCATACTAACCTACGAAGACTTAGTCACTTTTGTTAGACCTGTGAGGTAGTATTCGTTACATCTATATATAAGAAGTGAATGATGATTACATCATGTTGTAATGCAGCACTTCTCACAATGATATATTTCCAAGAAGCAAGAGTGAAACTTAATTTCCTCAGTTTATTTCTCCAAAGATAAACTCCTAATTATATAACCCATTAAGCCTATTCTGCCTTGAAATCAGACCTCCAGTCTGCCCTCTAGGCTGACTTCGTTATTCTGCCTTGCTGCCTATAGAAATAACAACAGGCTTTCTTGTACAGATATCACCGTACCTATCAACACATCATAATGAATAAATGATATAATGATGATGTAATGATGATATAATGGATCTAGCACAACACCAGTCATCATACCAGCTGATCAACATAGCAGATAAAACTGCCGATGAAGTGGTAAATCAAACAGTAGTTCATTATGGAAATAAAATAATGAGAAAAGTCATGTGATGTTATGAATCCAGCACAACAGGATATTTAAGCTAGTTACGCTTACAGCTGTAGACGTAATCGTTTGGCGGTTCTCCCTGAGAGGGGAAGTAGTGTGGAATTGAAAAGAACTGTTAGAAGTTGAACTACTGCCGTTTAGAACCACGAGTTTAGACGTAAGAAGTATATTTTTTCTTTGGGGTAATTCCTGGCAGTCTTTTTGCTTGGGATTAAAGAGAGGTGCTATGGTTCGTACATACAAGACCCTGAGCTTTCCCAAGGCCTAGCTTCTAGTCTCCCCACGTTGGCGTTTCGCTCGTTTTTCTCATATTAGATAGAGGTTCTTCCACTAGGCTAATTTTATATGTGGTAGTCTCCTATGTCTCGAGCGGCACTGGGAAGGGATTTACAGGAAAATTATCAAAGGTGAAAATAAATGAAGAACTATGCTGGTAATTTGAAGTCTGCGCACTCCACGAAATCCAGAAGAGAGATCAGAAGCAGACATCGGCAGTTGCTCGAATATTATCACCACGTCCTGAGCCAAAACAAGAATGGAGTGTTGTCTCGATATATATTCGCTCAGCCTCTCCCTCGAGGCTATGAAGGCTGCAGGTGAGCCAGTTTCAATCGCACATGCATGAGACTTCAGGCAATTGCAACCTTCAAACCTCGTTCTCCGAATCGCCTCAAAGACAAAAAAAGCAAAAGAGAATCATTTCCCCTTCATAGCAGCAATCCTCCTTCCCCTCTCACTCCCCAACCCCACCCCAGCCAAAAAACACGTCCTCATAGCCGCACCCACATACACAAACCCAACATTCCCCCAAGCCATAGAATTCCACTCCGTAACCCTCCAATAAATCCCCAAACCCAAACCCTTAACACTATAAAGATGCCCCAAATCGGCAACCAAAAGACCAAAAAGCACCGTCTTCCACACCCGAAGATCCGAGGTTGAGCGAAGAACTAAAGCTTCATTGATAGTAAAGAGCAGATAAAGATTTGCGAGTTGGGTAAGTACGATTTGAGTACTGAGTGGAAGTTCAGTCGTGGTGGGCGAGAGAGGAGTGGTTAGTGTGAGGTAGGTTGAGGGTTGGAAGTGAGCGCAGTATGCTCCTGCTAAAGCGGATATGGGTTCGATTACTAGGAAGAAGAGGCTGTAGATGGCGGGCAAGGCGAATGCGGGGGTAGGGGCCATGGTGGTGGATGGGTTGATTCAATTGGAGGTGGGAATTTGAGATGAGGCTCCTTTTTTGATTTGATTCCAAACTTTGAGGCGGCGTGAGATTGTGATGTGTTGCTCCGAAGATTGGAAATTGGATTAGAGTTCTTCCGAAATGGCGGGAATGTGAATTGATTTGTGGAGCTAGGGTCTGGAAATAGAAACGAGCGGAACAGAAAGACGGTTGGAGAACTACAATGGCTTTTGTGATGGCCTTGCGGCTGCTTGAGTTTGTGTGATCTTTCACGGGTTTCCTGGTTGAGGTGGTGGTTGGAGTTGTATGCACTGAATTACCCGAATGGTAGCGAATGAAAGATGAGGCAACTCGAAAAGAAGATGAAACTGCAGACGGAGAGATGATTTTTTGGATAGCCTTGGAACCCCTGTCGATGCTGTTGGACCCTGCTTTTTGCTCAACTCCCTGAATAGGACCCGGTTGGTTGCCGTTGCCCCAAGAGATGCCACTCAACTGCACGGCATATCAGATTATGCGCGATTCGTCGGCCACGGCGACGTGCTGAATCGTAAAAAGAAATCTAGCTCGTGTCAAGCTGTGCAGATCGGAGTGTCCGAGGGAGAAAAAAACGAAAAAATAAACAATGATGAGTGAGAAGGTCGCACGACAGAGAAAAAGGGTGAGAACGAGACCCTAGAGAGTTTCTTGAAACTCCGATACGTGCAGCCCTTTTACGGCACCCGTTCAGCCCTTGCCTATCAATCTCAGCTAGATGGTAAAGCGGCAACAAGGAGTATATATAGAGTCATAAACAACGCAACCACACTTGCAGTCTTGCAGCAATGAGTTGTCAGATCTGTTTGCGCTGAAAACATACTAAAAAAAATATAAACAGCGAGAAGAAGGGGAAGCATGCCATCGCCTTTTTGTCAGCAAGTTAAGCAGAGACTTTGATTGGGTGGTTATTTCCTCTTTTGTACTGGAAGAGCTCATCCAGATTCTACTTGTAGAACTGCCATTTAAATTCGCCGTAAGACACCCTTGAAAACCTCTATAATAGTTCGAGTGCTCTGCAGTTCAGCTCCCAGTCCTGGGAAAGAATAGAGTGAAATAGTTGGCAAGGCTTCAGAGAACGCACCTATTGTCTGGAGGTAAATGAGAGACCTGCGTGGTACTTAGATAATCGATGCTTTATCCAAAGATCCTTCCAAAAATGTGATTGTCTTACATGAGAGGCAAAACGCAGGTATAGCCGCCTGAGTCAGCATCTAGCCCGCCGCCTTTACCTCGAAGCCAAACTCAACACGGCGCTGGAGTGGCCGATTATGGAGCCGTAGTTCGTTTGTTTTGCGACAGATGCAACGCTTGACGGTCAGATTGAAATTCGTTTCTCCATTCTCTAAACTCTCCGCCAGCATATGCACACCACTCACTCCCCCCCACATTCTCTTTATACATCTCACTCGACTCTGTATCAATGGTCCCTCCCCTTGCCTGCTTCTGCTTCTTCCAAACAATCACCACCACCTGTCTTTTACTTCTACCCTTCTACACAATCGATTCGCACATAATATTCACCAACCGTAAATAACACCACCCACCCCTCGACGGCACCACTCTCCCTTAGCTCCTAACTTGGCTTTCACGTCACCACCAGCACTTGACTGCTTCATTCTCGCCAGTCTCTAGTATACGAGTATACACATCCCTTTATATACCACCAGACCGTCTCCAACAAATCCGACCTTGAAAACGGCCACGATGGCTCGAGTATTCCCGATTTCCGAATGGGCTCCTGTCGACAGCTCCCAAGCCTCGACAAGCGATTTCAGCACATCCTACAGTGCCGCAGTTTCCGAAGACGTCTTTGAGGAGAAGACCTCTGCTGCGCCCTCGTCGTCGCGCTTTGGACGCCGCCCGGGTTCTATGCATTTTGGACGAGATGTCGACCTTTCCGCTAGCTTGGCAAGACTGAATATTGGGAATAAGGCCCAGGAACAAAAGGCAGAAAAAGAGGAAGATGGAAAGATGGGAGGAGGTTTCCGCGGATTTATTAGAAGAGCCTCGGTCTCTATCAAGAGAAAACAACGCCGTCATTCTCATACCGCGAACCTTACCCTTGCCGAAGAGAGGCCCCAAACAGCTACCTCTCCATGGAATCGATTGAGACAAGCGGCCAGTTTCAACAGACATTCGAAATGCTTTCCAGCACCCTGTTTCGACGAGGAGAATTCTACGGACGCTTCTGAAATACTAGCCCCAATTCCTGGTTTTGGCAACGCGCCTCCAGTCATACCTCGCGGCAGTGGAGGGGAAGCAGCACGAGCAACTGCTGCGGCACAAAATGAATTGCTTTTTGGGAGGAATCGGCAGTTGCACCAGTTGGGGGATCGAGAAAGTGGAATTGGTATAGCCCTTACGACGGTGGACTCTACACAATCCGATCACGATCCTTCAATCAGCTCCGTCGATTTTATTACCGCTCTTCCAGTTGAACTGGCAATTCAAATTCTCGCACATCTTGATCATACTGCTCTTGTTAGGGCGTCTAGGGTCTCGAAGTCATGGCAGGGTGTTGCGAATTCGCCCCATATCTGGCGGGAAGCCTTTATTCGGGAGAAATCCAAAACATATGCTATGAGCAAGCCAATTCAACTAGGAACTGGTCTGGGATTGCCTCCATTCAAACCCGATAATGATTGGAAGGATCTTTACCGAATCAAACAGGAACTCGAGCGCAATTGGCTGGAAGGGGCCGCGGAACCTATATACCTCAACGGCCATAGTGATAGTATATATTGTGTTCAATTTGATGAGTATGTATTCGGACTGTACATTTTTCGGTCACAAAAGCTAACATTTTGTTTCTAGATCCAAGATCATTACGGGTTCTCGGGACAAGACAATTCGAGTATGGGACATGAAAACCTATTCCTGCAAGCTGATAATTGGACCTCCCGATATCGTCGAGAATACTGCCACCATGACTAGCGAGGACGGCTCGCCTCAACACTATGCAACAATGCCAGACATGAGTCGGTCGGCTACTCCCCGACCTACCGCGGTTTCTTATCCCATCCACCACAACCAATCTATTTTGTGTCTCCAATATGACGAGAATATTCTCGTTACCGGATCTTCTGATGGAACATGCATTGTCTACGATATCAAGGACAATTACAGACCGACCATGAGATTACGACACCATACTGCTGCGGTCCTCGATCTTGCTTTTGATGAGCGGTATATTGTTACGTGCTCGAAGGATGTGAGTATTTGTGTTTGGGACCGGGAAACTGGGGTTATGTTGAAGCAACTTCGAGGCCACGCTGGTCCCGTCAACGCGGTACAAATGCGAGGAAACACGATTGTCAGTTGTTCTGGTGACTTTAGGGTCAAACTTTGGAACATCGATACTGGCAAAAATATCAGAGAATTCTCCGGTCACACCAAGGGGCTGGCTTGTAGTCAGTTCTCCGATGATGGAAAATATATTGCTTCAGCGGGAAACGATAAAATTATCCGCATCTGGGACGCGAATACCGGGGAGTGTCTACATAATATTGCGGCGCATGATAATCTCGTGAGGAGCTTGCATATCGATTCTGTGAGCGGACGACTGGTTTCCGGGAGTTACGATCAAGATATTAAGGTCTTTGATATGGAGTCCGGACGTTTACTTCTTGACTTTCCGAAGTGGCATTCAAGTTGGGTCCTCGGTGCGAAGAGTGATTACCGGAGGATCATCAGTACCGGGCAGGATCCTAAGATTTTGATCATGGATTTTGGTATGACGATCCCGGGGATTGAGAAACTTGAGAGTTTGTGAGGTGAAGGTGCTTGGGATGGTGGGATGTATTGTTTTATATATATATATATATATGTTTAACTGGTAGCGGGCGTTTGGGGGACAGATAGAAGCGATTTCTAGGACTACAGATGGCACCTTTGTTTCTTTTGTTGCTGTTGCTTGCATTTCTTTGGCGTAAGAATATGAGAGATTAGGGGAGTTTTGAGAGGATCATGGTTGGTGGTGCATTGTTGGGACTATTTACACGTATAAAGTTGGGAAGTTTTGTAGCGTAATGATAATAAGATTTTTGATTGTATCTAGTTATATAAGGAGATTGTCGTTGCTTTTTGGAATCTTTGATTGTGATGTTTGGGAGGATTGGAGGAAGGTAGTAAACCAGCTGACTCCTTAGCTTGTGGAATAGAGTGACATTTGACCTTTCCTTTTTTGGAATTTTGTTGCACTTCGCAAGACTTGGTCATTCTAAAGTAGCCATGACCGCCGTTTCTGAAGTTTGGTGGTTTTTAAGGTTTTGCTTAATCGTTTTTGGTTGTTGATGGTTACTGATGGTTACTGATGGTTGCTAATAGCTGCTAATGGTTGTAAATGGTTGTTAAATGATTGCTAATGGTTGTTAATGGTTGCTAATGGTTGCTAATAGTTGTTAACTATTTAAGTAGGTGATAGAAGAATATAGACGTCATGTATTTAGGCTAATTAACGGTATTATATATAATTACACTTACTGTTTCACTGAGCAGCTTCCATTTAGTATGCCATACAGCCATTGTCCGCCCAGTTATCCTAATCTTCATCCAACACTTGACTGAATAGCTGCTAATGATTGCTAATAGTTGTTAACTATTCCAGTAGGTGATAGAGCAAGATAGCCCACTTTTACGTCAAGCATTCAGGCTAATTTACAGTATTATATATAATTGCATTTATTATTTCACCGAGTAGCTTATATTTACCCTGCCATTGTCCGCCCTGTTATTCTACTCTTCATTCAGCACTTGACTCCTTCTCTTCCCCACCTTACTTCAATTCAGGAAACTCGGCAACTCCAACCATGACCAGCCCCAACCTCATCTTTGGCGCGGGCGGCATAGGCCACACAGAGAAATCCTTCACTTTCACTTGGGAAACACCTGAAGCTGTCTCGGAACTTCTGGATAAGCTCAAGAGTCTCGATGTTCTCGAACTTGACTCCTCTGCCTCTTATCCGCCGGGCAATCCATGGCACACGGAGACACTTCTTGGAAAAGCTAAGGCTGTCGAGAAGGGGTTTATCATCGACACCAAGGTATTGATAGGGGGGTTAAAGGACGAGAATATCACTTCTAGTATTGACAAAACGTTGAGTTTGCTTGGGAGTGGGAAGGTTAGGGTTTTTTACGCGCATTTACCGGATCCGGAGACGCCGCTTGAGGAGACTGCTGAGGCGATGCATAAACAGTTTTTAGCGGGGAAGTTTGAAAAGGTTGGTTTTTATTTCTGAACTTGAAGTGATGGAATTGACGTTGACACTTTTGAAGTTAGGTCTTTCGAATTATGATGCTGGGCAGATGGCGAGGTATTTTGAGATTTGTGAGGAGAAGGGGTTTGTGAAGCCTTCGGTGTATCAAGGTCATTATAACGCCTTTATCCGCGGACACGAGGAGGCACTTATGCCACTCTTGCGTAAACATGGAGTCGCGTATTATGCCTTCAGGTAAGACGTCTCGCTTTTTTCAACTTCAAAATGATAAACGAGAGATCTAACAAGATGTAATAGTCCTCTAGGAGGTGGTTTCCTCACGGGAAAAGTGACTTTTGCATCGGAACCTCTCACGCGGACACGCTTCGAAGGCGAGAGTAAACAGCAGTATTTTGTGAATACCTTCGATAAACCGGAGGTACATGATAAGATCCGAACTTTGAATAAGAGTTGTGAGGAATTTGGGCTCTCGCTTGCGGAAGTTTGTTTGAGATGGTTGATGCATCATTCTGAGCTTGGGGGTGGAGATGCGATTGTCTTGGGCGCGAAACGGTTGGGTCAACTTGAGGCGAATGTGAAAGATTGCAGAAAAGGTCCGTTGCCGGAAGCTCTTGTGAAGGCTGTGGAAGGTGTGTCTACGGAGGGGTTGATGCATGAAGGGGGTTGGTACTGAATGAATGTCAAAGATATTTGTACTGCCATTTTACTATTCTAGTAATTTTCTTTGTCTATAGAAATTCCAGAAAGTCCACGGAGATTTACAAACAAATATACTTTTGCTATCCTTTCTCTTTGCTAATCAATCACTTTTAGCTGACAAGCCCGTGGTGGACACCAAGAAGCACCAATGCACATAACTCGGTACAAGCAACTTTAAAGGGTATAACACTCGAGGAAGTTGCATTCCGCACATGTAGTCATATTTTGTTGTATTTTTGCGTTTAGTTGTTCCTGATTTATCGCGTTGCGATTTTAGCAGGCCCACCAGTAATTTCCATCGCCACACCAGTAATTGAACGCCTTGTCTCCAGCACTGGACCTTGATAATGCTTTCGTGCATACAGCAGATAATACACGACTGAGAAAATTAACATCGATCCAAGCATCAAGCTACTATAATTCATTGTCGACACCACCACAGGTGTAACTGGTGGAAAAAAGCTGAAGAACAAAATAACCGTGAGATAGATACAAGCAAAGGAATTATTCGCAATGCCGAAAACTCCCTTCATGTGCCATGGACCCCAGACCAAGGGTGCGTTCACTGTGTTGATGAGATCTATGGGGAATTCAGAGGAGAGCTTGATGGCACCTACGCAGCGTCTGTATAGGAGGAGGCTGACACAGAGCAAATAAGAACTGAACAGTCCCACAACGGAAAGTGAGACGATATTGTTGAAAGCAACGACCGAGCCGATATTGATCAGTGCAAGGAGACAAGAGATTGTTGTAGTTACTGCAATGGACCAGATCGGTACGGAGGTTCGTTCATCGACCTAAACCCATATTTAGTGAATGCACTTCAAGATTTAGGGGCAGAACGAATTACCAGTGATAGTCTTCGCCATCCAGGTAGCCCTCTGTCCCTGGCGAATGACCAAAACATACGGGAGGTTGAAGCTAGTAAACCGACAGTGGCACAGATTGCAAGGACTATGATCAGTGCAGCCATGACAGCGCTTCCAGTCACTGAGTGGGTGGCTTGCAAGAAAATTTCCATGAATGGGTACCCCGTGTTCGTTGCGAGTATAGCATCGACGTCTCCTATGCAAAACAAGACAGCTATGACCATCGCGAACCCCATTATGCCGTTTAGAAGAATCGTTAGCATGACGGAGCGTGGCACGACAATAGATGGATTGTGTATTTCTTCCGACAACTATATATCTGTTAGTTGAACTCTTGCGAAGTATGAGTCAGCACTGAACTTACATGAAAAGCACCATCTGCCCCAATGAACGCAAAAACATTTCCTAAAAGCCCTACGAAAAACGACAATCCTTGTGTTGGCCATCCTCCTCCATTCATAAAGACTGTAAAGACATCCGCAGGTTCACTGTGCTTCCCCAACACAACCAGCGGAATCATGATGCCAAAGAATCCAAGGACGTGAAGAATCAAGATCAAACCCTCGAACTTTGGAAGTAGACCACTAACTACAGTATTAATAAAGACAGCGAAGAAAACTACCGCCCAAAAGAGTAAAGTGCCATGCCATGATTCGGGAGAATAATCCGGGGCTGTCAGCGCGATCAGGCCCTGGATCAACGTTCCTGTTAAAAATGCACCTGATGCTACTGCCGCTTGCCATCCGCCAACGGTAAGCCATCCAGTTATGTAGCTAAGAAATTTCGACGATGATGGAGGCGCGAGCATTGATACCTGGTGAGACGTCAGTAGGGGGAGGCCAGTCATGTGACTGGCATACTGTCACTTTAGCAATTCGTTCTAGGGAAGAGAGAGAAAAGGTTTCTTTACCCAATGATATTGTCCACCAGAGGTAGGAGCCATAGAGACCATTTCAGAGAGTGTCGAAAACACACTCAGTGTTCCAACCCACACAAGAAGATACCCATAAACCACGCCTGCTGGACCGCCATTCAGAAAGCCCGTGAGAAACAGTATCAATGTTCCTTCCCAAGTTATCAGGACGGTACAACTAAACCCTAAAATTGACATGAAGCCAAAGCTTCGCTAAATTAAATACACCATTAGCATCTGCGTACTTGATTCATAGGAGGATACATACCTTCAAGACGGGCTGCTTTCCAAGACGTATCAGAGTGTGATTATCTCGATCGGCATTGATTTGGCGTGCTTCGATCCTAGAAAGGAATTGCCCTTTCGCTGCTGAACCTGTGGCATGGAGTTCGTGGGTTTCCATTGGAATTGATTGGTAAATTTCTGGTTTGACAAAAGATGGACGAGTAATAGAATGCTCAAGAGGAGGAAAAGTAGAACAAAAAATATCAATAAGGGGAGAAGAGTGACCGATACTTCGGTCACGTTATGGCGAGAGCCACAAAACAATATCCTCGATTTATCTTGACGCCACCAAGTTGCCGTCCCGTAGCTTACACTAAATAAGCACCATGCCTATATATCAGGGATTCAAACACATGGGGTAGTATTGTTGCCATGTAACCTCTTTATGCAAGAGACAAGAGGTTTTACGTAGCCTCTGTAGCAAGGTATTGTGCAGGGACATCAAATGCATACCTGCAAGTCCCCCGGTTTGCAGATTTGCTGGGGATAAGCCATGGTCCACCTTCCACGAACAAAATCCATTTCAACGTAGAAAATAATACTATCAAAGAGGGACATGCTATGGTATTTTTAGCACCACTTGAAGCAGACTACAATACTCATGTTGTGAGATTTTCGTTTTGAATGCCTAGTAGAATATAATTACTCAGTATATCGTTTCAAACGAAGTGAAAGATCGTTTGATAATTGATAATAAGCCAAAAGACCTTCCAGACTCGTTCTGGTTTCTCCGTATACATCATGCCATGTTGTTGGTTCATGTTGGTTTATGTTGGTGGCGAGGCCTGGATACGACAGCACAGGTCACATCGCCCAATAGGAAGTTCCGAAAAAGAATTCCCAAGTCCTCTGCACTCGTTTGTAACATTGAGAGTAATGTATGCAGCTCCGCTGTCGATATTTGTGCATCGGTGTATTTGTGTTGGAATTTAGCCTGAAGTTCATACTGCATCTGTTTAGTCCAATCAAAGTCTGGTAGAAATCGTACAGTTGGAATACCCGGTTGGTTTTGGAATTTGATTTATTAGTTGTTTAAAAGTGGAGTAAGTACTATGTTAGCGGGTGGGGTAGGCTATATGGCCAGAATTCCGCTAAACTGGCATGCCTGTGGTTCTAATCTTGGTGCCAAAAATGGACTCGGAGATGAATTTTCTTCAAGGCGAGAAAAGATACTGGTTACGGCGTACTTGTTGCCAGCTACACTTAAATTGAAAACACTCAAACATAGCGAGTATGTAGGAAGAAACTGAGGCTTCTGGGCCAACCGGTTGCGAAATTTTAAGAATGTTTTTCTGCCGAGACGCAGAAATCCGAACCTCTTCAGGGAGCTTGCAGTAAATCGCTTTCTAGAGACAGAAGTTTCTAATCATGTAAGCAATTAACCACGGACTGCAAAATTTCGATCCGAAGTTAAGTATAACAATTTTATATAACGTATGACCCTACCCTGGGAAAATAGATACTAGGTGGTGCCCAAGCCATATAGGCATTCTAGGCAATGAGATTGCAGATAAAGCTGCAGGCAAAGCAGCGCGGATGCCTCCTCCTAACTCCCCCTCTTTACTCTGTACTGCTACGCTTAAGAGAGAGGTTAAAGAGACAGGGGTCAGGCTTGCAGAGAAACTCTGGAGTACTACACTCCCAGCCCTTTATAAGAATCTAGGGCTTTATACCTGGTCCCGAAGCCTCGGTCTCTTCAGCTACCAAGGGAGGTCCTAACTCGCTTAATAGCTGCTCGGTCTGGCCACGGAGACTTTACTGCTTCCACCTTCGCTTCTTTCACTTCGATACGCTACTCACTTCAGGGGACTGTAAGTGTAGAAAGGCTAAGACTCAATTCCACCTACTCTTTTGTAGGCTAGCAAACAATGAAGCCCCTAGGCTATTAGCTAAGGCTAAAAAGGACCCCGAATACTCTTTGGGCCACATTGCGAGGAGCTCTTTAGTAAGGTCTACTTTAAGACTAAATTCGTTACCAAGATCTGTCTTCCTAGATAGACATGTCTTCTTTTTCTTTTATTATATGTTTATCTCCTTTGTTTTACTCTGTTCCTACTACTGATTAAGGATAAGGGCTTTTCCGAAGTGGGACTTCTCTTTAACCTGTTTCTTGTAAACTAGCTTTTTTACACCCCTTGTAGCTTAGGGTACCCCCCTAGCGTCATTTACCCTATTTGGGACTCTTTTAGGACCTAGCCCACGCGAGCTAGAATCCGTTTGACGTTAAATAGCAATAAATAAATAAAATAAATATAACGCATAACACAAGCGAACGTCACAACCAAGCGAAAGTCACACTCAAAACTTATACAAAAAACGTCTGTGCGTAACCGTGCGCTTTCTTTATTTATCAATAAAAAAAGTTAGAAATTTAAATAATGTCTTTGTTACTCTTTATATAATTATATTCTTAATTTTAAAGCTATACTCATTATAGTTATTAAGAATTATATAAAGAGTAACAAAGACATTATTTAAATTTCTAACCTTTTTTATTGATAAATAAAGAAAGCGCACGGTTACGCACAGACGTTTTTTGTATAAGTTTTGAGTGTGACTTTCGCTTGGTTGTGACGTTCGCTTGTGTTATACGTTATATCATAGTTTACAATAATGAACCAGTCCAGCATCAACTGGAATAGTAACTAGGTCTCATGGCTACCATTTACCCCGACAGTCACTTCCCAGCCTCACCTTTCTGATATTATTCTTGACTGACTGGATTGGCTTTGTCTATCCCATCCATGCTCATCTCGACCTGCCGTGATCGTCGTATATGGCAGGTTGAAAGGCAATTGAGAAGATCTGAGTGCATCTAACTCCAATGTGGGACCAGGCGTAGATTCTGTTATTGCAATCGTGGATAGCTTCCCTTTGGATCCATGAGAGCGTTGGGAAAACTTGGTAGCCATTCCCCCTTGGCTCCCCATAGTTGTTCCAAACCCATGGAGGTCGTCAGCTCGGAAGAGCCCGGATTCAAGGCTTTTTAGGAATGGTTTTAAATATGGTACACATGTTGTAACAAAACTGATACATTCAACTGCCTGTGTGCATGTAACATATGGCCAAAGGTCAAAGGCTGGGTCTTAAGAGCTCGAGGCCTGGTTAAGTAAAACGAGTTGAATGATTATCATGGCAATGACTCTAAAGTTTTATCAGTGAAAGTTATGATATGAGGTCTGTTGTTGTACCCACAATGCCCGTGCTCCAGAGACGAAGCACAAAGTAATTTTTCTTCGCCGTGGTGTCTGAAGATTGAACACAATTCCCAAGATGAGTAGTATTTGTTCCGCTTCCGTGGCAATGTTCATTGCCCCGAAGTATGTCCAAAATGTCAATCGGTGATCGAAGCAGGTGTTGTGAATGTAGTTCCATGGAGATGGTAAACCACAGAGAAATGCAATGGAAAATTCAGCAGACAAAGCCTAAAGAAGTATCACGGCTTTAAGTGCAGTCACAAGCTGACGATTTAGACGAACAGCAGTCAAGGATTTGATGAAGGAAAGTGCAGATAGTTTGATCAGAAACAACACTGCAATGTCCAACATATTCGCCGCATATTGGGGCTATAGAAAAACTTAAAAGTGCAATAGGTGGTGAATTTTAATAGTTACAGTACCTTCAATAATGCGTCAAACTGAGACTTGCTGGGCGATTCCACTGGGCGTCCAAATCCCTTATTTGTAGATAGCCACATGGCAAAAGTCTGAATAACTGTTAGCAACTGGTCGTGTTATGTAGGTCATGACTCATGATGTTTAGCACTTACTACCATTATTAGAATAAAAATGGCATCCATATCAAGCTTCCTAATGTAGGCAGCTTTGGTCGCAATTCGGACCAGGACTGTCATAACAGATGTTGAAAGAAGAACCCAAACGAAAATTTGCACCAAGGGAGATTTGTTGGTATACGTGATGAGCAATTGGCCACTGTCCATGATTTTAGGAAGTTAGTAAGAAAGATCGAATGGGGCCCAAGGTGAACGAAAGATATATGAAGGTTGTGGGAAAATGGCTGGAGCGATGGGGAAAAAATGTTGTTGAGCATGTATTATGTGAATTCAAGAGTTTTATTTCATAGTCTCCGTAGATTTTAAGACAGTTATCATCCATGATAACTTATTTCGCCCCCAAGTCGTTTTTAATTATGTAGAACGCAGAAATAATGAAATGAAATCATGCTGCAAGGCCCATGTTTACCGACTTTGCTTGCTCTTGCTCCTATCTCTCGACTTGGGCTTGCCAGTCCAGTACGTACTTTTGGATAAAATACTCGGAACGTTCCTTCCTGTACAAGTGGGGCATGGCCTAGTAGAACCATGTCTTTTGTTTGGGGGGTGGGCGATTGCTTGAATTGATGCAGAAGGAAAAATGAGCTGAAGAATACTGGGGGTGTTATTCATGGAAGATGTTGGCGCGGGACGGTGGAGTGGGTCCATGACGGTTGTGGTTTGTTGGGGGTGGGTTGCACTGTGATCCATCATCCATGTTCGTGCTTAGATGCTAAGCGAGTTTTGTATCTCAATTCGTGCTCATTCTTCATTGTTACACTTGGATTCTCAAGCTATCTATTCAACATCTTTTAAACCCAAATACTTCACTATCTCTTCTCATCGTACGAAAATGTCTTTTACGCTTGAGGAGGCCAACGCCGATGCTGACTTCAAAGAACTCATTGCATGCGAGTGGGAATCCTATGAGAACCCTTTCCAAACGTTCTTCCGCTTATTCTGCCCCATCCGCGGCAATGGTTCTCAGGCACGTGAAGAATCGCTGATCGAATGTACCCAACGTCAACTAGAGTGGCATGTCTCTGATCCATCTAGCTATTGGCAGAAGGTAACCGACACTACGACTGGAAAAATCATGGGGGGGGCACTTTGGAAAATTCACCCTACCAACCCATTTGAACAGCCCGAACATGAAGAGGCGTAAGTGACATGTCTAACTTTCTTTTTACCGTTTCGGGAGCTGGTGACTTGTTTCATGGAACTTATTGGGAAAAACGAAGTTAATCCCTCTGACTTCCAGATACTGGTTTCCGGAGGGAGGAGAACGCGAATTCGTCAACCAGGCTTTAGAACGATTCGAGACCCCCAGGGCTACCATGGGAAAAAGACCTCAAGTTTGTAAGATAATTCCCTCTGCCTCTGGTGGATAATGCAACTAATCAAAACGATTGTTCCAGATCTCAACATTATCTTCACCCAGTATGTCAATTTCATTTTCAAAATCTCAATACTCGAGATAGGAATATTTGTACTTCTGGAAAATCTCAAATTTCAATCTCTAACTTATTTGAAAGCCCCGATTACAGACGTCAGGGAGCTGCCGATCTTATGATGGACTGGGGTATCAAGAAGGCGAAGGAGATGGGGGTCGAAATGTGGCTTGATGCTACCATCTACGGAATTCCGCTTTACAAGAAGTATGGCTTCATTGTGATCAAGGAAAACTCATTAGATCCTAAGAGCGATGAACCAAACGCGGAATGGAAAAGAATCGAAGATGATCTCACGCCCATGACCATGTGGCCAATGTGGCGACCAGCTACAGGCCCGTATGAGGAGGGTGAGACGGTATTTCCGTGGATCTCATCTTAATTTGGTATCGGTAAAGAACTTTTGCTTAGGCAGCTGCAATATCACAGGGGTTTTCAACTTTTTATCAAACCCAACTTCTGTCATTTTCTTTCCTGCATATCTGTACAGTACCTCAAGGATTGAACTTGGCAGTTGAAAGCTAACTAAATAAAACTTCTCATGCGAGGAAAAAGACACCCCTGCTAGTTTTCTCTCTTTCCAACAGTCATTTTCACTACCGCGTATTTCCAACCTTCCACGTATAGAATGAGGTCGGTCTTGATGTGCAAGGATGCTAACGTTGCAGTGTTCCTGGCAGCTCCTCAGCTCAAGTTCAGTTGACACCCCATGCAATCCCTGGGTTTGAAAAGAGTTGCAACTCAATATTTACTAGGCTGCATTACTATTGTTTCTGAATTGCGAAGTTGTCTACTCGCAATCTCTTGTCACTTTTTCTACAACTAAAAGTACTTCGCAGTCTAATCGAAACCCCTAAAGAAATCCCCTTTCACGCTAAATGCACAGAGTAGTCAGTGGTTTCGCAAGGGAAGCGCCGTGTAACCACATTCAAATGTGGGATTCCTTCATTAGGAACCGAAGATAAGCAGAGGCCATTGACATACATAAAGATTGCCAACAGCGTTCGGGAGCATTCATAGTCATTACCCGGGGGAGGAGGTTGAGAAGTACTCCACTGCTGCATGTATCTCAATTATCGATCAACAACATATCTTCAAAATGTGACAGCAGGGAATGTGCAGATCAACAGCTGCGGGGTTATGAACACGTCGTTACCTAACGGTTTCGGCAGGTGCATTCCCTGGCCTGCATAGCTTCTCTGATACGGTATATGGGTGACTTTATTTATGGATATTATCGAAGGACTCAATATCCTAAAACTCCAAGTGCTGTAAGGATTGAGTTGCTCAGTTGTCAACATTAAGCATCATTCACATGCTGCAATTACCGAGTCTATACAGAGTTTCCTTGGCACAGAAAAATGAATACGTTGAAGTTTCCCAGCTAGTAATTTAAATACCGAAATTAGTCCAATTTGTTCGCAATTAACTCGGTCAATTCGGAAGATGAGCTTGCAACCAGGAAGTTACAACAACGGCTTTTTGAGATGTTTTCCAAATACCCAAAGAATAATTGGTACCCCAAACCCGATCCCAAGAGATAAAAAGGCAATAATACTGTTTCCCCATCCGTATCCTAAACGTTCATACATGAAGGGAGCAAAAAGTGGAAATCCAAATCCTGTGAGACTGCGTGTGAAGGCCATGGTTGAAGATGCAGAAGCAGCGTGCAGCGTATATGTATCGATAGAAAGGCTCTGTGCGCCTTGGAAGCAAAGCATGAGTCCTGCTGTAAATATGGCTGCACCAATATTAGGAACGATCCAGTGTATCAATCTCTGAGCTGTCCAACCATAAACCAAAATCCCCGTAGCTGTTATGAAAGCACCAGCGACCATCATCGGAGCACGAAATTCTGGACGGTCAACATTACCTTGTTTCGTTTTCAAATAGCGGTAGATTTTATCGTTGATAGGACCAGCAACTATCAAAAGAATAAGCTTTCAGTAAAAATGCAGTCATGATCTGATTTCGACTTACTTTGCGAGCCGCCCACATAGCCAATACCTGTCGAGATGTAATTGAGAGAGGAGGTGCCAGTAGACTGTTGGTATTTTTCAGTCCATAAGAGCGGAAAGGTGAATATCATTATATACAATGCTCCATAATAAAAGGCCACGTAAACAACCAATAGCTGGATGATGGGGTGTGTTCCCATCAGACGAAATGGCCGAAACAAGCTCTTTGTTACGATCTTGGTGATAGTTCTCCCAGGATCGTCATATTCAGTGTACCATTGTTGCTTCTTGGTTTCTTTTCTTTTCCCGGCAGCTTTTCGAGCCAATATTTGAGGCGCGTAAGTCTCACGCAGAAAAAGCGCAGTCATGGCTTGACATGTCACTGTCGCAATAGACATTCCCCAAAATACCCATCGCCAACTTGCACCTTGGGTAATGTATGCTCCTGCAATGGGACCAAACGCTGGTGCTAACAAGGGCCCCAAGACGTAGAGTGCTATCGCTTTTCCCCGTTCTTCTGGCTTCCATAAGTCGCCCATTATGCCACTCCCTACTGAAAGAGCGGCACTGGCACCGAAGCCGCTCAAAAAGCGAAAGGCTACCAGCTGTTGTTGATTCTGAGCAAATCCGCAAGCTGTATTCCAAACCAAATAGAAGATAGTTCCAGCATGGAGAATCGGTCTTCTCCCATACAGTTCAGAAAGCGGTGCTAGTAACAAAGGTCCAGCACCTATGCCAAGGAGGAAAATGGACAGGCAAAGCTGTTGAAGGAAAACTCCGGTTATTTGAAGATCGCCGGATATTGCCAAGATACAGGGCGAGATCATGGTGCTGCCAATGGGGTATATGGAGGCGAAAAACGAGATCAGAATAGTTGCAGTCCATCTCTTTTTCGAGGGCCAATTTATAGGCTTGGCTGGATCTTCGGGGCCGTTCCAACTCACCTAAATATATCAGCATTCGGACATGCAGAAGAGAAGCAAGGATGCAACTATACCAGAAATTCATTCCGGAGACTTTCACTTGCGGTTGACGGAAGCCGTGAACTAGTGGTGAGTTGGCTGTTTCCCGATTTCTCGGGATTTAAACAAGGCGAGCTAGGTGTTGCATGAGCTCCAGTCGGCGTTTCCTTTGGCTCTTGTAGAGAAGTCATGGTTTTAGTATTATGGGGTAAGATAGATAGATGCCTTGGAGAAAATATCAGGAGAAAAAAGGAATCAAGATGTACGGAAGATGTGTATAGTCGTGTCGAATCTAGCTAAAAATGTATAGAACAAAGACCCTAGCTACGGGGCCAAAAACGACGTGAGCACTGAGCGTCTTCACACTTGGTGTAAAGCAAGTCGAGCCAACCTTATTGTGTTTTGTAAGACAAGCAGCCGCCATAAAAATTATAATGGTCCACGTTAATTACTCCGGCCGTGTCCACTTTCCATTTTCCATGTGGAAAATCAATACACGGGTAAATTATGAAGCTAGCATCGTTAAAGCAAGCTAGGCAACATGTAACAGTTAGCTACCGGTAATTGAAGGGAGTAAGACGTGCGGCATTTAGCCTATCAGATGGCTGTGGAACACTTTGCAGTTATCGTGGTGCATAGTTCGCCGGCTGCAAATATGTGACCCCAACAGCCCCTAGAGAGTGTATACGAATAATCTCCGATTGGCCAAGTGGCGGGGCAATACCAACACCAACTGCATAAGCATACTGTGGAGCCACGTGCATACTTACCAGCCCAGATATGAATTGAATTTAAGTAGGCACACCTTCCTAAAAGAGATACCAACTCAACCGGTGGCCAAAATCAGCGGTGATTTGAGAATTTGAACGTCACCACTTTCTGGGATGCCGCAATCTTTTGGGAATTTATGTTTGAAAAAAGAACAGGACAATTGTTGACTCCAAGCTTGAAATAATGGCTGCGTCAGCCGTTTGAGGGTAAAAGCTCGCTTAAATTTTCACATTACAACATCGCCCAACCCTTCACCATTATCATCTTCCCTCCACGTCTCAGATTAGAGTAGTTCGGTACCCCTCTCAAGGATCAGTGAGAACAATTGCTCGCACTTCAATACTACGCCGACTAAGGGCATCGGGGGTCGCAATGGGAGATTGAAAGATACGTGCGGGCAATCTATAATGAAAGTTAGAGATCGCGGCTTGCTGTTGGAGTTGAAAACTTACATTGCGCTTTGATCCCAGGTTTAGTGTCGAATTGTTTGAAAATAAGCACTTCCTCGGGCTTTTATTGTGGTAAATAATACCAGCGATTGCAGGTACGGTGCATCATGAATATATTTGAGCTCACATTTCCAATCCGTACAATGTCAATTTCGACTAGAGCAGATGTGTCGACAGTGCTGCAATCGCAGACAGCCAGCGGCCAGTCCTCCACTATGTGATTTACTGGCCTCCAAACACTAAGATTTCACTATCAGCAACCCCTTACATAACGCCAAGAAAGATTTCACTTTTCATACTTCATGATTCGAATACGCGATTTAATAATTTCTGAGGTTTCCGTACCAATCTGTTTCTGTACCCGTTTGATGGCAGACGAGGGTGAAGTATCTAAAATGTCAGAGAATTATACATAAGGGAGTCAATTTACCAACCAATATGAGCAGAATTTGCTGGCTTAAGTGGTGATGACAGGTTCTGGATATCGATACTGTCGCCATGGCCTTTGTCGTCGCCAAACAGAACCTGGTTATTCATGAGCCTTTTTTTCTTTCAGGCACACATTCAGTTGATGTGTCATACCCTCCAGTCAAACATAAACACACGGTCTGCCCCTTCGACCTTTTCCTTGATGAGCCTCTCAACAGCTGGTAAGTGTACCTCTTAAATCGTAGCTGTATCAAGCTCTCCAACATAAGGTGGAATCTGGGAAACCATGAAACCATTTTCGTCTAGTTCGAGAGAATCCTGTGCCCCGGGCATATCATTTATATGAATTGAAATGTTTTCAAACATTACATTGGTTTTGCGTTGGTCCTTGCCTTCTGGAAGAAGCTCTAGAAAGAGATTAAAAGGCCTTTCCTCCCTATAAAGTTCTTGCCACTTCAAAAATTGAACATTGGCTTGTATGTCTTTGGGAAGCATTTTTATAACACAGCTTAGTTCAGACCCATATACTGTTGTGGTTGGATCTATTAAGTAAACACTGTCGAAGTGCCAAATATATCGAAAAGAGCCAGAACAGATGGCAAGACAAAAGATAGGTAGACAATCCAGTTTCTCAGGCAGCAAAGAAAAATGGGAGCACATCCTACGGTTTCTTTAGCGCGCTTATTTCCTGCTTATTTTGGACAAAATTGTGGCATCATTCTCGGAGCTGAGCAGCCAGAACATTCTAATCCATAGACTGCTGTACAGTGGCCCATGCCTGGTCTTTTCAACAGGCATCCCGCTGAAGAAAAACCAACCCTTTTACGAGATGTGCCACCGGCAAATATTTCTGCAGATTCTTTTTTTGGCACAGCACAGAAATTGGACATGATAGTTATGTGCCATGTTGGTGCAGTCTACGTTCGCGAATCTCCCATTGTGTAGTAGGTTAGGAACTCATATTTGCCCTAGGCGAAATCATGCTACGTATCTACAGAGTGCGTAAGTGTTGTGCCATTTTGTTGGAATGTACCCATGTTGTATTTCCGCAAACGGCAAACAAGCTCCACAATGCTTGAAATTCTTGGAATATCTACGCTGCGTTTCTGCTGCGTGTTTGTGACACCAAATATCCTTGCTACATTCTAGCACATGCATAGTAAGATTTCTGTGCCAAAAAATATATGCGTCCTATAAGTTCGTTCCAACATCTTCCTTCAAGACTCAAAGACTATGAGATTCCATCTCGATGCAACCTTCAGCCCAACCAAAAAACTTCGGTAAGCCGAGAATTATCACGAGTTTTTGTTCATGGATTTCTAACGGTCCAATATAGATACACAACCACCTGTCATGCCTTCCTCAACCTTTGAAGAGAACGTCGACCAAATGCTCCAAGTTGCTAAGCAAGACAAATGCGACCAACCATGGATGGCACAAGTTCAGAGTCTCGCCAACACCCAAGCGGACAAAAAGAATTTACGAGCCGGTGGACCAGTTGATGTTCTCAAATTGCTGTTTCCAGCATGATAGAAAGTAACCATTCTTACCACTTGCAAATAATTTGACCTGAGTATTTGTAGACATGGGACCAAACATGCCACTTTCAAGAGAAGCAACGACACGACATGGTGAGGCTAGGGTCAGGCAGGGAGCGGTTTAGGACATTCTTTTACATCTGCGAGGTGTAGCCAAAGTACTTTGTAGGATTTGAGAATGAATTGCAAGGTGTAAACACATGAACCCTCATCTAATTACCGTGACCCCGCTTGAGGTGATATCCGCTTGAATCATGAAAGTTACCAGAGACCTATTTATATTTGATGCTACTAATTTGTCGAACCATTTTCTTTATGATGTAATGAAAGAATATACCGATAACTAGAAGTGAAGTACAAGTTCCTTTACCAGGGGGTTTTGAAACTTTTAATATTCGATGAGAAATACAGCAGCAGCTTATTTACGGTATCCTGAATCTACAAACGACTAAAATCAACTAAATCGCAAATCGTGATATGTGAAATTCAAGAGTTTTTTTATCCTATGTGCTTGTAAGGCAGATACGACTTTCCCACTGTCTATTCTTGAATTCCATACTTATTTACTCTCTACTCTCTTACTCTCTTACTCTTCTCTACTCCTGCTCTCCCGCTATTTTCCAAGTTTTTATTATTATCTCTCTCCTTCTGTCTTTATTTGTGAAGGTTTAGAAGATTGATCTTTTATAACTACAAAATTTCAGGTATTAGGTTGCAACGCCTTACCTAGCTAGTAGAAGTGAGACACAGGATACCTCTTGATAACATGGAAAATAAGTCTGAGCTTTTACTAAAACTCGCTTCACTTCGTGTCCTACCGAATATACTCCATTCATTAGGTAGTACCCACCAGAGCCACCGCCCCACAGAGATCCACTCACTAGTCCGTTCTTTTCTAGACACAAATAAAGATTTTCTAAACATGTCAATTCATAAAATCCAAACTGGTGTATCGGTAACATTTCCGCCTCTCATGTAACTACGTTACAGATTGCGCGGTAGCGCAGGGTTCGACTCCCTGGTTTGGAAATAGTCTAGCATGAACAGGGTTTAACTCGGTCATTTGAATTTTTTGTCATATTTCGATATGATAATTTTTTTTGTCTGGCTTGAATAGAACATGACATTTTTGGGACGCTGGAGAAGCTTTCACAGTTCAAGTTTTATTTTCTGGTGCATTATGCTATTCGAAGAAAACCTATTATTCTTCTAACTGCTTATGATAGGTACCTTCCGCTTCTTCTTCGGTCCCAGGGCGAGGACATTTTCAATAGAAACTCAATGTATTCCAAATGCTTGAAAAATTCCACATCTATTGAGGGTCAACAAAGGCAAGAACCCTATTACTAGAGTCTGTTTAGAAGATGGTGAAAAGGAAGGCACGCTCGCACTTAAATGAAAGCTCTCTCACAAATGAAAGCACCACGAGGACGTGCAACACACAATTTCCAACGTGGAATGGCAAAACATACAACAGGTAACCCCCGACTGGTACTCAACAACAAAAGGCGCAGCTTGCGGTGACAATCGATGCGTATCCAGTTCGTTCGAGGTTGTCACTGGATTGAAGAGAGGACAGCGGGGATCTGGAAGAAAACTGCGATCGCGCTAGCGCTAGTCGTCGTTCCTTCCTCCTCTGTGCTGCTTCCCATGTTGGCCTCAGGACTCCCCGATCACCCTGAAAAACACGCTCCAAGGGACCTTAGTTCAGGTTTTGTTGTCTGCTTTGGTTGCAAAAAAGTGGGAGCGGATTGAAGTATAATGGAGCGTGGTAGCTCATACATTTTCAACACAGCCGGAAATACACTCGCCGGAAAACGGTTCCTCTTGCTGGGGCCTGAAATGATTGGGCATATTTGGCATACTTTGATGATTGATCTTCGAAGTGGGGAGAGTTGAGGTCAGCTGTGAGAAGGGCAACACCCAAGGGCTGCGAGTACTTGCACGCCTGAGATGAATATCAATGCATCTCGGCACGATACAATTTACATGTCTAAATACCATTAGACTTGTTGCGAACGTTTGGTGCAACTATCAACTATTAAAAAATATGCTTTGGGAAAGAATTGGCTTTATACATAACATTTTAGCAGTCCAATCCATTGGAACTGGCTCGGCGAACTTGAATTTGTTTTCTATTTTTATTTTCTGATAACATGCTTGATTTCAGGATTTCGTAGTGCGAATGGGATATGATATGCATTCTGATGCAACGCCAGGGGTGCGACAGGTATGGTGGAGGTGTGTACATAAACCAGGGGAGAATAAGGGGGGAGGATGCTTATTACTTGAGCTCATAAATTCGGGAAAGTTTTTAGGCTCTATGGATTGAGACAAGCAGTGGTTATTTTAATATAGATTTTTTTGAGGAGAGGGGAGGCGTTGTGGCTTGTCAGGGGGTTAAATTTGGGGACGGGACGGATGGATGTTGATTAGTAGAGGTATTACTATAAGTATGTTCGGAGTGTGGTGGGTGAAAAGGAAATGAGTGACAGTGTCACGTATGGTGGCGCAGTTGAATTGAATGATGAGCATGGAATCTTATTGTACGTGTTAAATATGAGAGAATGGCGTCTGTTTTTGAGAAATTCAGACTAGGTCAAGAAAGTTGGGGTGCGATACATTCGAATGGGCGTGATGGGAGGACGTTGGAAGTGTAATGTTTGCCTAAGGTATCGATGCTTGTGTAAGTATTAGACTTAGTACTGGTGGTATTCAAAAGGCTCTTGTTATACATTATAAATAATAGAATTCTTTATCTAAGCCTCTTCATTTAGACGAACCTTTATATATAGCTCCTTTAAGAACCGTAGACAAGTATTTAGCCTGGACTTATCCCACTATAGAAATACAAGTGATTTATACTCTACTTTTCATCACACCCAGGCGAGCCGGGGTAGTCAACACTAGACCGGAAAAGATTAGCGATAGAACACGTGACAACGTTCGCGCACAATTGAAATTCAATTCTTGCAAGCCCTTCTCTCCCATTTCCACACTGACAACCACCGCCAAAATGTCTGCCATTAACAAGATCGCAGCCAACAGCGCTTCGCGCCAAAAGCCATCAGAGCTCGAGACCAGCATTGCTGGCGCTCTCTACGACCTCGAGACCAACACCTCCGACCTCAAGGCTGCTCTCCGACCACTCCAATTCGTTTCTGCGAAAGAGGTAAGCTCCATCTAACCTCGATATATACCCACAGGAGGAAGCATTCTGGCACGCAGCTACACACGCACGAATAAACGGCTCGGGCGCCGGCGTCAATTATACAGGAAACCCGGTTTTTTATCAATTCAAGCTTGAGATACAGAATGATGAGGATATCAGACTTGGCTTTTGGTATATTTTGAGCGTCCGGTGATCTGAAGTTGTGGAATCGGACGGGCTGCGGACCACTGTTTTTCTTCCTTTCCTGAAATATGGAAACGATCAAAACGTGGAGATCGCATGCTGACTTTGATCGCTTTGTAGATTGAAGTTGGCCACGGCAAGAAGGCTATTGTCATCTTTGTCCCCGTCCCATCCCTTCAAGGTTTCCACAAGGTGCAGCAACGGTATGTATTCCTATTCCTATTGATTGCAGACCCAGCTAAGTGAATATAGTCTCACCCGTGAGCTCGAGAAGAAATTCTCCGACCGTCACGTCTTGATCCTAGCATCCCGCCGTATCCTACCCCGCCCAAAGCGATCCAACCGATCCCGAACATCCCTCACCCAAAAGAGACCTCGCTCCCGAACACTCACCGCCGTCCACGATGCCATCCTCACCGATCTCGTTTTCCCAGTTGAGATTGTCGGCAAGCGTCTCCGCACCAAGGAAGATGGAAGCAAGACTTTGAAGGTTGTTCTCGATGAGAAGGAGAAGGGAGGTGTTGATCACAGACTCGACACTTACTCTGAGGTTTACCGAAAATTGACTGGCCGTGGTGTCGCTTTCGAGTTCCCACAAGGTGGTGCTTCTGAGTATTAGAGGTTGGGCATGTGAAAAAAAGTCTTACATGGTTGGGTGCAAAATGGATGGGTATTGGGACCAATTTGCCTGGTTTGTGTCTTCGATATAGGGCGTAGCCAGGTTTTCAGATAGGCTTGCGAATACCACGCATGCTACCAGAGCATCACGAAATTTCAAAACCACACCTTGCAAGCAATTGCTTTTCAAAATACAAATGTGATTTTATCTCAGCACGTCTTGTACACGACTGCACATCTCGAAGCTGATGTAGTCCTAGGCCATCTATAAACAAGCGTTACTTTACAATAGACTCTAACCATACAAGAATTTCTATCAGAATTGTTGTCTTCAGTATCACGATTCCTAACGAATCGCAACGAGGCTTTTGACTCCGTTTGCGGATATTATGCTGTCGCAGCTGTCTTGTAGCTGTAGCATCACAAGTACCCTCGAATTCATTACTTGGAGCGAAACCAAAGTAAACTTCCCCTCGGAATTTTTTTCACCTTGTCTCTTTCAAGTTGATTCTTGTCTCACTGCTGACGATTCTCTCAACTAACAATTCCTCTCGAACTGTTCCCAAGCTGGCTCCAGGCTCCAGAAAAACGATTGTTAAGTCTTTATCAATATTGCCGCCTTGAACAAAATCACTATTATGACAAGGTGCATCAGAAATGTCAAGAATAATATCTTGTATTTGCAAATATCAAATGGGTATATTGCGCTCCTAAGATCCCCTATGCCTCTCCAATGTTCCCTCTAATCCTGAGCCGTCCTCCCAACCCCCAAGACACACCAATAAGCAAGTTCCCTCTTCTCCCTCCCCTCCTTCTCCCTCATAGAAGCTAAACCCCCCGCATCATCCTGCGCAGCATCAGCCTCCCACTCCACCCTAACAAATACCGGTATCTCAACTACATCCTCATCCTCCCTCAGCGGCCCCCCATCCCTCTTCTGCTCCTCCGTCTTCAAGAAATCCGGACCCTCGATACAAAGAGAGGCAGGGACAACCTCTGCAACAACACTAACCCAATTCCTACCCCGCTCCCAAACTTTACCTGCTTCGGCTTGTGCTTGTCCTTCGTGTGCTTCTGCTTTTGTACGTCGTTTTTCTTCGCCTGTGCCTTTTCCGCCTTCGCGGAGGGCTTCTTCCCAGGCGTCGGTGTTGGCTCCTACTTCGAATTGTGGACAGAGGACTGTGACTTTACTTGCGAAACGGCCGGGTGTTTGGGCCGGGGTTGCGATGTTGACTTTTACGCTTTCGAAGAGGGGGTTTTTGAATGTGAGGAGGAACTGTGTTGGTTTTAGGGGTGTGAGGAGGGAGCGTTGAGAGGGGGCGAGGGGTTGGAGGGGTTTGATTGATATGGAGGGGATGTAGTTCAGTGCTACGAGACGGATTCGGAAGCGCGTGGTTTGGACTTTGGATTCGGGTTTCGAGAGGATGTGGCGGCAGGTTTTGCAGCGTTTCGAACGCTTGGTTCGGAGGACGTAGGCGATGGGTCGTAGGTCTGAGATGAAAGGTGCTGTGCTGAGTTGTTCTGCCTTTTGATCTAGTGATGATGTTCCTGCCCAGCCTTCTTCCTGGAGTTTCTTGATCGTGTCTCCCTCCTTCGCGGGGTCAATGATTTGTAGACCTTCCAGTGCATCCCGCGCTTCTCGAAAATTGGCTTTCTTGCTTTTTACCTTCTTGTCTGCAAAGTTACCCCCCGTATATAGTCCCATTATTCGTGTTAACGCTCCTGGCGATCCATATCCATAATCCCCTCCCGTAAACCCCAAAGCACTTGTCGGAGACGCCTCGGCGATTTGTGATTGATAGAATGACTTCAGGTTCGAAAACTGGCTTTCAGGGTCTAGGACCTCGTTGGGATCTAATTTCGGGGCGTCCTCCTCTTGTACACCGTCCTCGTCGACATTGGGTCCCGTTGAAGCTTCTCTTGTTCGTTCTTCGCGGTCTTTCCGTCGGTCGCGAGGGGTAATCATTTGTTCTCCTCCATTTTTTATTTTTGCCAGCTGTGCAGAAATCGCATTCGGTTTATCGAAGAATATGCCGATATCCTTGGAGCTCCAGAGACAATATGCGCAGTTCAACACGAATTGCCCTACATGGGCAACATCTTCTGCCCCAAGTCCTTCAGGTTGTGGTTCGACGGCGCTAACAGAGAGAGGCGCAATGCAAACAGGACATTGATAACAACTCCTCGTACATCTGCCAACCTATTAGCATAACATCCTCTCCTCCCAAACTCCCATAAAACCATACCTAGTCCCCTCACTCTTCACAATACTATTGGGAACCTCAAACAAACAATTCGGACAATAATGCGTAACAATCTCATCTAACACACATCTCGGACATCTTATCTGATGACAATCCTCACAATACAACAGGTGCTCCAACGGGTATAAACTGTAATTCGATCGCGGGGCTCTAGGATCAAAGGTTCGATCGTCCTGCTCCGAGGTTTCGGAGACGTCGGTGGGCGATTCGGAGCCTACATTTCGGACGGGGAGGAAAGAATCCGTACAGGGACACTGGAAATATGTGTAGGGTTTGAAGTCGGCCATTGTTTGTGGAGTTGTGGAATTGTGGAGGGTTCTCGATTTCTTGAAGGTTTGAGGGCGTTTAGGGAGACGCGAGCCTGGAACTTTCTTGAGACAGGGGTCTTGAGTGCACCACCCTTCACCGCTGAGACAGCTACTGGTAGCGAAGTACCTGAGATCATGAAAATTATCTTCCCTTCGAATTCTTTGGTTTTCTAGATTCACTTTTGAATAGTACAAGATAGAATTTCTACCATTTACACTTTTCAGCATGTGGAAGAAACCCATTTGGTTTGTTGTAAGCGAGAATCGAAAATAGGGGAAAACACTACTGTTTCGAAGGATTGAAGTTTAGAGGCAAGCCAAACTTGATTTCTAGTTTTAGGGGGTTATCACGGATGTGAGTTGTAAGAGTGTCTAAATTTCAAGGAAGTCATCAACAATACTATCCATTTCATGGACCTTTTCTAATATACATGCACCAATCTGCTACTAAATATTATACACAAACTCGCGATGGACATTAAAAGTGGTAGTAAATACATTAGGCTCGCACCTTCCTGCCCACCGAGCTCTCGTTGTTCTAGCCTTTTAGAGTAATTCAAAGCAATTATTCTAAACACTCGGAACAATTTAAAATATTCTTCTAGGTATTTAGAACAATGAAGTTCAATTGTCTTTTGAAGTATTAGGGCCTGTTTGGCTCACTCCATGGCAGATTAAAATATTATGTAAAATATGCCAGATGATATTTAAGGTAGGTCGGAATATATTTATTTATGTTCTATCTTTTTTATTAATATATTCAATAATCGATTGGCTCGTGGTATACAGTCAGGGACCACTTATAATCGCCACTTGCCCTTTTCACACCAAAACAAGTTGTTAAGACTTTGAAATATTTCTACCTCACACCCTAAATAAACAGCTGTCCTTGTGGAAGCTTATTAATTCGAGAGTTATATATCAATTCACTTACTCGGATTTCATTTTAAATATATAGCTAAAAAGTTATTAGGTAGAAAAGTTGGGTAAAGTCGCACAGTGCACGTTTTACACCAAAAATCGGCCAAAATTAGCTATAAAAAAATCGACTACTCTACGCGGACAACATTCACAAGAGCAATATTCTTTACTAGTAATGCGTGTTGAACGAAAAGTTAGATAGGGCTCTAATTAATACGATCTATTAATGATAGAAAAAACTATCAAAGGTGGAAATAATGATACGTGATGCAAAAGTAGGCAAAAGGGCGGTTTCTGGTGGGGTTTTGCCAAGTGGCGAGTATAAGTGGTCTAGTATACTGTATATATCGGTGCATATTTCGTAGGAACCGTGGAATTAGCGGAGAAGTGAAAGTAATGTAGGAAATATTCCAACTTTCCTCTTTTTGTGGAAAGATAGAATATCCTTCTTTTTAGGTGGTGCATATTTTTTAAAAATATATTCGAATATATTCTAGGATATGCCGCACTTTTAGATGTGTAGGCCAAACGATTCAGCATATTTAAAAGTGCGGCACATTCAAATATGATGACATAAATTTAAACCCTTTTTTAGTGGTGCATATTTAAATATTCCATGAAAATGTGCGATCCAAAGAGGCCCTTAGGTAATTGAAGTTGGAATTCACTGCCACTTTTAATGTCCACCGCGTGACCAAACAACAACCAGCACCCAGCGCTGAATAAATTCCTATAAGTCGAGCGAACGTTGGAGCCTGGGTATCGACAAACCAAAAACAAAAGAAATCCTTCTCTGTACAAATTATCCTATCCTAAGCATTCAAGTACTCCTCCAACTCTCTATTGACACCCAGGCTTCGAAGATTATTGATATGCTGAGGAACCTGCAAAAGCTTTTCCGGGGTCGTGACGCGTAGTTGTAGTGGAGCAGGTTCCAAAGCCGCCTTCTCTTCATCATCCTCGTAAATGCTTGCAGAGTAAGTAGTGCTTGGTGATATGGCGAGTCCCAATACACTAACACCTCTATTGGTGTTGATGAATTCATTGATCGATTCCTTAGTCAAGTCGATACTAGAAAAAGAATCACGCCCACTTGCAGAATAAAAACTGCCTGTCGAACTGTGCGTCTCATCATCCTCTTCGGAAGTGTGAGACCATCGAGACATTGATTTCTCAGAAGTCGATGATTGAGACTCAGCAGGGCTTTTCGGCTGTGGTTCTTCGACTTCTGGGATTGTTGTGATAGATACATCGGTAAATTTGACATCGTTTGTACCATTTCCGTAACCATGGACCACGATTTCGTGGTAAGAGATACGGCTTGGTTTGGGATATTGAAGTTCTGGCATGTTTCCAAGGCTACTAAGTGCTCTTCTAATTGTACCAGTTCTCGCTTTGAATGAGTTACTCCTTGATAATGTTCCAGTGTTATCGTTCTTAGCACGAGAATGTTGATTCTTTCGTTGAATAGCTTGGTAGTCGATATCTGGTTTGAGCTCCAAACTTGTGGTCCTCCTGACTGGTTCGACTTTTGCGAAATCCTCGTCTTCTTCCTTAGGTTGACCTGTTGGCAACGGATAGAGTACTTCACATGGTCTTGATTGTTGGTCCCATGGTGGCGATCCAGGTGTCGTTACGCACAAGTTGTACTGAACATTTTGAGTATCGCGAACATGCTGGGGGATGTCGGTCACAGAAATCAAAGTCTGGAGGATTGAATAGATCAATAGCCATCGTACTTTTCGACCGTCTGTTTGTGACAGTGTGTCGTGCTTGTCAATTGGCGATGAGAAAACGCAATCCCTTTCAAATCCCCGATAAGCTCTCACTAATGAGCACTCGTTCAAATTAGACCTGTCCCAATTCGTAGCTTTTAGTAAAGCTGCGCAAGTAAGAAGTCGCTTGTCTGGTGTAATTTTTGTGTTTGGTAAACTCAATTTTTTCCTGAGTTTTCCTATTGGTTTTCTGTACTCGTACTTTGTTATTTGGGGCAGAAGAGGTAAAGGATGGCCCAATGGAGCGTGCTTGTACAAGTGGTCAAAGGCTTGCACATTTTGCATGACGCAAATCCCCCCTTGTTGACTGGCAGGAATTAAGCTGTTGGGTGTGAATGAGGTATCGACTAGGAACTCGTAAAGCTTCTTGAAATCTGCGGCCATCTGATTCAGAATACTCTTTGGAAAGGTACCAATCCCATAGTCAATGCTTGGGGGGTAATAACCAAGTTTGGCAATGTAGAAAGTATGAAGAAAGGACCTGAATTTTTCGAGATGGTTCTTTGCACTCGAGGGTATGCCCAAGTAGGCATTGGACAGCTCATCCGAAAGGAATGTTCCCAGTTTTTGACTGCAGAGATCTAGTCGCATATCCATTTCAGCGAAGGAACGAGTTATGAGGGCACGAGAATTCTGGCTGATGTACTATTTCATTGTCAGTACAAGATGCCAAGTTTTGCTTGATCGCATGCACTAACCTCAAATCCAGGGCTTCTGGGTAAGCTTTCGTACATTCCAACGCAATGTACAAAGGCTTCAGTCCAAATTTCCTCGAGTTTAAAATGCTCAGCGAAGTATAGAACTCCCAACGCATGATCTGGCGAGTTTCTCATATCCAGATATCCCTCCTCTTCCATATAATCAGATATAGCTTGGAAGTTATCTTCTCCTGCAGACCTGAATTCGTTCATACTGTTCAGCAACCCAACCAACGCACCCCCGAGATGGCTGCCAACTAATGACCTCCTAAAAACCCAAGCGAAAAAGTTGCGTGTCGCGGTGTGATATAAGAAAGCTTGTTCTCGTTCGGTATCGGGAGGAGCTGATATGTAAAGGTCAAGTGTCGAAGCCTTGACATTGGATTCCTCGTCGCTACTCGGTACTTCCTCGAAGCTTTCTACTAAACATCTCCCGAGAAGACGCTCAACATTTACCGCCATGAGAGCTTTGATTGGGACTTGGAAATTTGGTGCCCTTTGAGACTGTCCTTTGGCATGCAGATAAACATGGCAATCCCCATTATTGAACCATAAATCGGAATCCTATACCTGTATTAGAAGCCGCAAACCAAAGGAATGTGGTCACACCTACTCTTCGAAGTTCGTCCCAGTCCGAGGAGCACCTAGCGGCACCATTCCATTTCCTGAAATCCATACCTTGAGAGTAACTATTCCGGGTGTTTCTCCGACCGAATGTCTCGGTATGGTATAACGATTGGCCACAGCTAGATTCGTCAATTTGTTGGAGATCCATTTTGCGAGCAGTCATTTCAGGAACTGATTCCAACAGAGGACGTGGGGACCCCAGGCTTATAGCTATTGAAATACTGATATCCATGCTTCTCGGCTTTCGTCGATTGTATGCATGATACATGAGGGTTCAAAAGGTTAAATTTTTTGGTGGACCGAGACGAGAGTTGCCTGTGATATTTAGCCTTTGCCTAGCTTCTAAGTCTGCTGGACTCGCATATGAAAGTGGTGTGAGGGCCACAAAAAAGAAGACAAGAGGCAAACTAACGACGCAATCGCTGAGGAGACATGATGCTTAAGGTCCGGGCGTAGACTGTCGAGGTCGAGAAAACGCCTCTAGATTTGGCACCTGCAAGTACCGGTAACTGGCCAAAAAAAGAAAACAATAACACACGAATGAGGTTATGATGGACACAATTCAATATACACATCACCAACTTGATTCAGAGTCCGTGTGGGCATTGCAATATCAACGCGAGGTCAAACATTGCCCAAGGAGCATCGAAAAATCGGCGTCTTCTGAATTCAAGACCCCTAATTATTTTGTCATTTGAGAAGTACTGAGGGAGTAAGGCGAACTCTCGTCGTCCTCACCAGAGCCAGCAGATAACCAATCAAAAATACAGTATAGCAATATATTTGTGCGGGAATAAATGTAGAGGATCATCTAATACTCTGAATATCGATGAGTTGTCAGTCTGGTCTTCGGTGTTCCAATATGGTGTACAAACCTAATGGGGCGGTCCAGTTCTAGAGGAGTGAAACATGATGGATAGATTTTCAGCTGGAAGTCCGGACGAATCAAAGGGGCCGAGGACTAGAAACGCGGGATGTCCGCTCCTCCTCCGCTGCATTGATAGCGTCTTCCTGTTGCCAACGTTCTTGTTGTGAGGGGAAATTGAATTTGTGACAGTGACTCTACCTCGGACGTTGACTTAGCCGATTTTTTTGCTGCCGACCTTCTTGGACGACTCCAAGAATATGGCTTCCAACGACCCAGTCGATTGAAGAGAATTCGCGGCGCAGGATCGAACCCTCCCAAACAATCCAAGTCTCTTTCCTACACCTGTCATTTGGCGCCAAGGCTAGATAGTATCGGCTCTTCATGAAAGCGGTAGTCGAAGGTTTTCGTTTCTTTCTACGACGGTGACCAGTTTGTTCATGATAGGTGGCGGCCAAGTGGATAGCTTCTTCATGGCGTTGCTGGTAGATATGAGGGGCGTTCCCTTAGAATGAGCAACGTATTTCAATCTTCAATTCGTCGTCTGCTTGTTTTTCGAATATGAGTTTCGCCCGAGATCAATTCTTGGTAGACACTGCTGTAGCATTGGTGGGAGGTCGAGTAGCGTGGCGATCTTGCGCTTCGTCAACTTGATTTGTTGGGTGGAAACGTTGGAGGTATTTCCATTCCCCTCGGCAGAGCCGGAGAAATGCACCCAGAATTAAGTTTATTCTTAGCGCTTTCAGAGCTCCCGGAAGTCAAGCTCGAAAAGTACTGTGCTCGAGTATGGCTACAAAATAATTTGTAATAAACCTCAAAAAAACAGCGTAATTAAACGTGGCTTCATGAAGGTTAAAAAGCCAGTAAACTGCAAGGGGAGCTCTCCTAGATGCGCGAACGCAAAAAAAGCTCTTCAATGTTCCAAAAGTTTGTCAGTAGCGGAAACTCTGAATAGCTTCAGTCTTGGATTTCAGGCTAGGCTCAAAATAATCTTGACGTTCAAGCTCCAGAAGAATGAACACGGCTGACTAGCAACCGCTGATTGAAGCAGAAGGTGGAATCTCACGTTTGCATTTCTTGCAAATTTAGTAGGTAGTAAGCCTCTCTCTTCAGGGTCGTACGTGCCTACTCTCTCGTTGTCCCATCTCTCTGGGGTAATTCGAGGCGATTTACCCAAATACTCAGGAGAATTTACGATATTAATCCAGATGAGTAGAACAATGAAGTTTGATGATTCCAGATCTGTGGATACATTACCGTGAGTTTCTCCAAAGGGCTAGGACAATGTAGCTATTTACTGCCGCTTTCATTGACCACCAGGACTACCAGAACCACCAGGAGACCTCCCAATGCTTACTTCTTCATTTAGTAACGCGTGGGGTCAAGTCGTGCCTTACGGGGGGATACATACGGGTACCTGAGTAATCCTACCTCAACTGTGAGTTATTTCGCCGCTATCCAATAGGCATCCCGATTCTATGTCGCACTGCTGACGACCGCAGGAACCTCGAAGCAACTTCACGAGTGTCTATTGCCAAAACACTTGTGGATGGAATTGGATGAGTCTTTGATTGGCCGTGAATGTTTTCAGATTTACCTACTCGATCGGTATTGCGAAGATAAATAGGAGGCTCCCCGTTTAGAACAAGTGGATCTTTGTTCAACTTAATTGAAG
The DNA here is from genome assembly GCA_001414455.1 of Hymenoscyphus fructigenus. Lineage (NCBI taxonomy): Eukaryota > Fungi > Ascomycota > Leotiomycetes > Helotiales > Helotiaceae > Hymenoscyphus > Hymenoscyphus fructigenus. The sequence continues at coordinate 143,413 of LKUV01000088.1, read as the reverse complement.
TACAGCTCGTAAGAGTGAGCTATGCAGGCCATCCTTGAGACCTACCTATCTTTTATCGGAATTTTAACTGAAAAATTGCAAAGTCCAGGCAGCTCTGATCGTGGAACAAATGGTTTGCAGGAACAATTGGGCTCTCTCAGGCTAAATGTAGTTTTAATTATTATAAATAAATTCAAGAGACCTGTGAGGGTACTCGACCAGATAGTTGGAATTAATTAATTGTCGATGAAGCTCTACTTTATCAAGGTGCATCGGTTGTGGGGAGACCCACTAGATTAGGCCTAGCGCCAAGCTCGGACCACATCGACGACCGCGACAATCCTCTTGGAAAGAGGGACGTCAATGTTAGGAGGGCAGACTCAACATCCTCATTCACCTTTCGCATTCAAGAGGTGGACAACTGTACTCTGCGAGCTGATGCCGGCACATGTTACGCGACTGCCTCAAATCAGTCTAGACATCTCCCGATGCCATCCAGTCTTCGCACCTCTTGCCACTTTCCTCCTTAACCCGCTCTCCTGAAGGGCTGACGCGACTGCCAGTATTCTGGGAACACCACCCCGAACTCTCTTTCCTCTGCGAAATTCATCTTGATCGAAAGACATGAACCCTGTGCCAGCTACGCCACGTCGACCTGCATCCAGTAGAGTCCGTTCGAGTCGACCAAAGTCTGCGGGGCCCGCTCGTGTTGAGAAGACAACTTCTGCCAACATCTCCTCCGAGCCTCCTCAGAAGAAACGAAGGTACATCCCAGGTGGCCCAGGTGGTGGTGGAAGATACGTCGACGAGGACGGAAACGAAGTACCCGTAGGAGGAACCGGACCAGGAGGATACAACTATGTCGGACCGCGTGGGCGCATTGGCAGAGAAAACGCTGCTATGGGCCTAGTCCCCCAAGTATATACACGAAGGGACCGCAGTACCAGAACACGAACAGTACTACCTCGGTCACAACAGCCCCCCATGAGATTCAGCTCGGCCGCTCAGGTCGCGGCTGTGGTGCAGAGTGATGGATATAAACCAAGAGAGGAGCGTGCATGGGAGGAATTCCACCCAAACCTGGATATTGAAGGAGCTTTGCGCGCATATACCAACCACGAAATCCAAGGCATACTAGAAACAAGACCTGTCACACCTGCGGATCCCTCAATCGCAGTGGAGGACTCTATAACAAGCGCGAATGGAGCAGTGACACCGAATGGGGTGGAGGGGCAGAAGACGAAGAGCGAGGGAATACCCACTCCTGCGGCCTCCTTGAACGGGGAATCTTCATTAACGATTGCGATTCCTGGAACCCCTGGTGGTGGGAAACGAAGACCTGGAAGACCACCCAAAGATCCTGTCGCATTTTATTCAGCAAAGGCGGCCGCAATCGGTGCGACCTTGAGTGTTAGCGGAACAGCTACACCAAAACCACCAAAACTCCTGCAGCCTGTTCAAAATATCAACGCGAAAGAGAAATTAACATTACCGCAACCTTCATATCGAAGAACCGATACACTAGCGAGATTCGAAGATAAAGCCCTTGGGTTGGTGCGTTACGTGGATAAGTCCATGTCCAACGTGGGATACCAAGAGACCGATTTGTTCATACGGCCCGAGCTCAACCTCATCAAAGTCTCGGATAGCAATTTGGACGAAGACCTCGACCTTGGTCCAGGACACGCTGGTGATGTCAGTGGAATTGTAGCTCTTGGAGGTGGTGGTGTTGGTCGTGTTGAGTATGATATGGACGAACAAGACGATAAATGGCTCACGGAATATAACGCTGAGCGGAAGGCTATCAGCTTTGAACCTATTACCCGAGAGGTCTTTGAGATTACGATAACCAGGATTGAAAAGGAATGGCATTCATTAGAAAAGCGCATACCAAAACCCAATCCGAAGCCACCACAAACTCATCGACCACGGTCTAGCTCTGCGGCTGCTGTCAACGGAGAGCCGCAAGCAGGAGAAGAACAGGATAGCAAGTGCGCAATTTGCGATGACGGCGACTGCGAAAACACAAATGCGATCGTGTTTTGTGATGGATGTGATTTGGCTGTCCATCAAGAGTGCTATGGAGTTCCATTTATTCCTGAAGGCCAGTGGCTGTGCAGAAAATGTCAGCTGATTGGTCGTGGTATTCCTGTAAGTCTTTCCCTCTCCATAATTGACTTTCATCCTCGATGCTAACTCGTCCGCAGACCTGCATATTTTGCCCCAATACCGATGGAGCTTTCAAGCAGACCAACGCATCAAAGTGGGCACATCTGTTGTGCGCCATGTGGATCCCCGAGGTATCTCTTGGCAACCACACATTTATGGAGCCAGTAATGGATGTCGAAAAGGTGCCAAAGACTCGATGGCGATTGACTTGCTATTTATGCAATCAGCGCATGGGGGCTTGTATTCAGTGCGGCAACAAAGCCTGTTATCAAGCATTCCATGTAACTTGTGCTAGGCGGGCTCATTTGTTTCTCAAAATGAAGAACAATCATGGCACGCTTGCTGTATTGGATGGAGGCGCGGTCTTGAAGGCATTTTGCGACAAACATTGTCCCTCCGACTATGCAAAAGAGAATGATGTGGCGAGGGCCACTCGAGAAGCGCGTTCTTACTACAAAAGGTCGATGCGCGGTCGGCTTTGGGCTGATAGTCAAGCTTCCGCGCTAGCTATGGCTGCAACCCATCGCCACGCTGTTACTGAACATCAACCTGATGAGTCGCAGTTGACTGGTGCCAAGGTTGCTTTGGCCATGGGCGATAATAAGAAAAAAGGGGCGCAACCTACCAAAGCAATTTGGAAACTCCCCTCTGGTGCTCCAGTTATTCCCCAGGTTGTGTATAATTCTGTGGAAAGTTCACTTCAGCGTTTCAACATTCGAAAGCGCAAAGAATATGCAGCCGATGCATGCAGGTATTGGACACTCAAGCGGGAGGCACGCCGGGGTGCTGCCCTTCTCAAACGGCTGCAGCTCCAGATGGAAACTTTTTCCTCGATGGAAATAACGCGAAGAAATTTTGCTGGGATGGGCCATGCCGGCAGATCAAGGCTCAATCGTCGGATAGAATTTGCCCAAACGTTGATTCTAGACTTGGAGCGGTTGAAGCGTCTGGCTGAAGACATTAAGAAGAGAGAAAGAGATAAGCTTACTGCTGTGGAGCTCGAAGAGGATCTTGTCGACACTGTATATTTCCCAGTCGCCAAAATATTTCCACCAGTGATCGACAAAGCTTTGATGTAAGTTCGGTATCTAATTGGTTTGGAGCAAAAGGCTAATTGAAACTAGTCTTGACATAAAGAAAGTCTTCACTTCAGGTCTCGAAGTCCTACAGAAAAGAGTACAGGACCGCTTCTATACAACGACAATGGCCTTTGTTCAAGACCTTGGAAATATATTTCACACTGGCATTGTGACTCAGCCTGCACCAGAACCTGAAGAACCTATTGCGGCCGAACTCAAAAGACCGATCGTTTTAGACATCAAAGAGAGGAGAAGACTTGCGAAAAGGATCATCAGGGCTGTTCAACCACAACTTCATTTAGCAGCTAGTGCAGAGGCTGATGTCTGTGGGAAAGCTTCTGAGAGCCTCATTTCAGAAGTGGACCAATTACTCGAGGCATGTGTTCAAATGACTGGGGATATAGCTCGATCAATTGGTGACACTGCTTCCCAAGCAGACGTAGATGTGCACATGTCAAACGGATTGGAGCTGACGAACGGGGACACTCATGAGGAAGGCAAACTGGCTGAAAGTGCCAAATCCGTCGATGTGGAGATGCCAGATATGGAAGTGGCAGGCGCAGAATCAAACCCGTCTTTGACGAATGGAACAACCGAGACTAGAGTCAGCGATACAATCCTTGCAGAGGTTGATCCAAACGTATCGCAGGCCAATTCCGATCTCCTCAATGGCATCAAGAGCAACAAGCCTTCCGAAACAAATGGCAACGCCTCTATTTCCGAGGTTGCTAATCCTCCCACGCCACCACTCTCAAACGGCGACGCTGGCACTGATCGTAATGATGTTTTGACCCAGGGCGGGGTGCCATGGTATCTCAAAGAGTTTAATCCAGAAGGCACGAGTCTTTCTCAGGAGAAGTGGAATGGTAGAGATGCGGTGGCTCGGCTGAGCGAAGATCTTTCTGATATGGATGATGAAGCACTGAATGGTTTGGGAGCGGATGTTGCTGGCGCCCACAGGCATGCCGTTGTTGCAGCCCCAGTCGCGAAGCCGAAAAAGGCCAAACCGAAGCGAAATCGAAGGCGTTAAAATTGGAGGCATCAAAGCGCTTTTACGATATGTAATTGGTACTGTACTCTAGATTCTCCTATACCTCGGCGTGCTTTTGCAAATTTGGGACAGGAGTTTTTTGGCAAGGAACACAATCCCTGGAAAGGAAGGGATGAATGAAAGTGATGGGATGGGATGGTATTGTTTTGGGAAGGATATTCATGCGGCACTGTTGTTGTAATACCTAGATACTAGCACAATCGAGATTGCTTGAGCGATAGGAAACCGGTGAACCTCTCCAGGAAGAATTGAACTGTTTGAATTTTGTGTTATCTCAGTTTGCTATCAACTTCTTTCGGTGGTGTTGTGGTGTGTATTCCTGATTGGCGGAAAAATTCCAAGCACCACACTAAGGCAAGAAGCGATACCGGAGAAATGGGAGAGCTCCTCAAACAGCTCTCCTCGTCCTGTAAGAGAGCCGTAAAACCTTCTTTTTTCCTACGACGGGTTTCCGGATAAACACAAGGCGAGGTGAACCCCACTCTTCGTGTGATCTGGCGGGGGCGGGGGATTTCTCATTTGCCCCTCCAAATGGAGGGGTTATGTGGAGTTTGCCCAGGGGAAATTAATTATTATTTGTTATCTTCGTCATTTACATTTCTCTCGTGTCTTTCTCTTCTTCTTCTCTTCTTGTTTTGAACCTCTATTTTGCCATACTCTACTTCAACACTTTCAATCCTACACCACTTATTCCTCAAAACCTCACCAGAAATAGGACAAAATGGTTTACCCAGATTCCTGGAAGGGATTCCAAATCGAGGATCCGGCCAAATGGACGGATTTCCATCTCAATGAGTTGACACCGAAGCCATTCGGGGATTTCGATGTTGATATCAAGATTTTGGCTTGTGGGGTTTGTGCTAGTGATTTGCATACTGTTTCTGGGGGGTGGGGAGAGCAGAAATTCCCGTTGTGTGTTGGGCATGGTTTGTTTTCTCTTTTTTTACCTTCTTCTATTCAATTTTCATTCCCTCTTCGTTTTTTATCAGTGGGAAATTGTTGAGGAGGGAAGCTGACTGGTTTTTTAGAAATTGTCGGAACTGCAGTGAGAATTGGACCCAAGGTTACACTTATTAAAGAGGGGTCGCGTGTGGGTGTTGGTGCGCAATCGTACTCTTGTTTGGAGTGTAGACAGTGTAAGGCGGATAATGAGACGTATTGTAAGCATCAGTTGGATACTTATGGTGCGGTCTGGCCGGATACTGGAATCGTTTCTCAGGGAGGATATTCTGAATATGTCAGGACGCATGAGCATTGGTAAGTTTTGGAATTTCTTCCTTATTCCTCGAAGGGTGGCTCGCGGGAGCATATGGGGACGGCAAATTTTGAGTCGGAATCGGGTTTTGACTATTGAATCGAAAAGCTAACATATTGTCTTCAGGGTGTTCCCCATCCCCGACGCTCTCGCCACAAACGCAGCAGCACCAATGCTCTGTGCCGGCCTAACAGCCTACAGTCCCCTCGTCCGAAACGGTGCCGGCCCAGGAAAAAAGGTTGGTATTGTAGGACTGGGTGGAATCGGACACTTTGGATTGCTATTCGCAAAAGCTCTTGGAGCCGAAACCTGGGTAATCTCACGATCCCACTCCAAAGAAGCAGACGCAAAAGCAATGGGCGCCGACGGCTTCATCGCCACCCAAGATAAAGACTGGAACGTACCCCACGAAATGACATTCGACCTCATCGTCAACACAGCTTCCTCCTCCGAAGGCTTCGAGCTGGAAAAATACCTCTCAATGTTGGATGTTCACGCTAAGTGGATTAGTGTTGGACTTCCTGAGGGTGAGGGACAGGAAGTTAAGACTCAAACTTTTATGAATAATGGCTGTTTGATTGGGGCTAGTCACTTGGGATCAAGGAAGGAGGTGCTTTCTATGTTGAAGTTGGCGGCGGATAAGGGAATTAAGAGCTGGGTTGAGGAGATTGAGATTTCGAAGGAGGGATTGAAGAGTGCATTGGAGAGATTGCACGCTAATGATGTTAAGTATCGGTTTACTCTTACTGGGTATGACAAGTGTTTTGGGGCTTAGACTGTTTAGGTAGTGGAAATACAGAAAGTTTGGAATTTAGCGAGGCCGGAGCGATCGTGATGCCTTTAGAGGAGTCAACCGGTCGAGAAAGCTTGAGGGGGGCAAAAATCGCGTTGAGATGTGAGATTTGAGGGGTTGGGTGCTGAGAAGTAGGCTCTAGGTCTCGCGAGGTGTCGAGGTCGCACTGCAGTGAGGTGTCGACCTGAGGTTGAGAGTCGAGAGGGAAGGACCAACCTCGAAGCGGGTTAGCACCGACTATAACCTCCCCCCCCCCTCCCCCCTCCCCCTTCGGATTCCCAAACTTCTTCACACAAATTTCCAACCTTCTCGTCCGTCCAAGAAAAGAAAATCCTACGATGAGTCAAGAAAATCTTGTCATCGGATCTTTATCCTACTCACTTTCCAGCTGAGGAATGCCTTGATAGTTGTTCCGACTTCGAATTCTCCAAGCCGACTCCATTTCCCAGAGTTTCCTCCTACTCATGCTTTGAGCGCAGACTTGTGTGCTTGAACTCGAAGTCTGCTTCATTTCAATTTCTGCTCTCCCCTCTCTTTTTTAACACTCAATCGCTTCCCAATCCATTCGCTTTCGAGTCCCTCTTCCAAAACTGTAGCCATGAAACCTGCGCGATTTTTCAGCATTGGAAGGTAGCTCTGCCCCTGCGTCCCATTTTCATACTCACGCACAGAGAACAGCAAGTCTTAACTTGCGATGATCTTGAATTTTGTGGACAGTTCGAAGCCTACCTTCAACCCCAAGCAGCGTGAGAACAAACAACTCTATTCGACATACAAGATATCAGCCGCTGGAACAAAAACACAACCTTAAAACTGACCTTAAGAGTCGCTCAGTTACCGCAAAGCCAGTTCGAATCTCGGACAGGGAGACACTGGTAACGACCGGCTCAGTACTGATATGACTCCACGGGACGGTCTGATTGACCCTACTGAATAAAAGCTGCTACTCCCCGTCCCTCACACCCCAGAAGACGATGCCTTAATTAGTGATTGCACACGTTTTATCAATCAATCAACTGAGTCTAATAATGTAGTAACCATTTTCAAGTACCCATTTCGACTCGTAATTATTGATGTCGACCACGAGAGTACCAGTGTCTGGGTATCGGCTCAAGGGGCTTATATCGATTGATATCCGCACCCTCTCACTGTCTAACTGTTTGGAAGTAAGCTACGAGTAAGCTGCGAGTAAGCTAGCAAGTAAGCCAGCAAGTAACCTAGAAGCCAGTAAATTCCAGGCCCCACGTGACGACTATCCCTCTATTCTCCCTTTTGGACTGACGTGCATATTTGTTGCACATCGTTTTAGAGGCTACCTACTAATGCCCTCTCCTATTATCGTAGGATACTCTCGGCGATTCTTCAACGAAGTAGTACAAAGAACGATAATCAGAACTTGTACAGTAATTATCTTTCTTGCGAATTTGGAAGAATAATTGATATCTATAAGCTACTGTAGAGGGTCTCAATCGTGGGATCGCGGCATAAGGAATGGCGATGAAAGATTACGGGATAGCTCGTCGGGATTTATCTGGAATGAAATACCCTAAGCGTTGTAGGCGGAACGATGCTCGTATTTTTATAGTTTAACCAGTGTGAGAAAATCGAATCGTCAGAAAGAAATTGAGATGAATAAGTATACATCTCTCATTTTCCGTTCTTTCACAGAACATCTTTCTCCGAACCATTTTGAGACAATATTCTTTGGTAAACTTAGGAGGAACGCAAGTTGCGCAACGCGACAGAAAAATGAATAATGAATGGCAAGGTGATCTGGAGTCCAAAAATTTGAAAAAATCATATGCATTTTGCTACGTTATCATCGATACCCCTTCCCCTCATGCTGTGTGTATGCAAATCATGTCATGATACATAACGACAGAAGCTACAACCGAACTCAGGCAATAGCCATAATTTCGTGTCTACCCATCTACAGCCATCCTTCTGAGCTCTTTTCTTATTTATACACACTCTCGTCTTCATCCTTATACGTACTTTCGAAGCTATTGCACAAGTCAGCATTCGCGTTTTCAAATCAAGCTAACAAGATCCACTTACATCAAGAGTCAACGTCTTCGAGCTATTGGCTTCCTGATCTCTGAACACACCTACCAAGCTCTCACTTCCCTGGAACAATCCCGTCTTCAAACTGATGACGATGAATTGCATACCAGGTCCAGCATGCTCGCGAATATAATTCTTGATCTTCTCAACATTGGCATTATCAAGCGCAGCATCGACCTCATCAAGCACGAAAAAGGGACTTGGTTGATACGAGTGAACCGCAAAGAGCAGAGCAAGGGCTGCCATGGTCTTCTCACCACCAGAAAGATGTTCCATATCACGGAAACGCTTCAACGGAGGCATAGCGTTATATCGGATACCAGACAAATATGGCGAGTCACCATCTTCAGTGTCGAGATATGCTTGTCCACCAAGAGGATATGCAGCAGAGCGGGTGAGGTCCTTGTACACGTGTGAGATTTGCTCGGAGATGTGTGTGAAAGCTTTGTTGAAGAGCTCGAATCGCTTCTCTTTGACTTTATTGAAAGCATCCTTAGAACTCTTGGCCTTGGATCGGGCGTCCTCGAAATCCTTCTCGGTCGATTTCAGCCGAGCTTCTACACCATCCAAACGATCTATAGCGCGCATGTTTGGATTGAGCTTTTCGAGTTCTGAAGTCAAATCGGTAATCCTCTGCAGTAGCTTCTCTTCTATCTCATCGTCCGGCTGGGCAATCATTAGTATAATTTTCACACTAACACACTGCTCCAAAAAAAAAAAAATCTTACCCGTCTCAAATCATCATCAAGATTCTCAAAATCGACAACAATTCCATAATCATTACCAACCTCCTCTGGCTCCTTCTGCTGTTCATCCTCATCCTCATCAACGTCCATCACATCAGGGTCGATTTGAGCAAAGTTTTCTTCAACAGGAAGACTGTCAAGCTTGTTTGATTCAGGCCCAAGCGGAATCGCAATTTGCTCAAGTTTGCAACGACGGAGCAAGGCATATCGGCCCGCACTATTGCGCTGAACTTCCGTTTCAAGGGCTGAAATTGCCTTGGTTCGGTTGTCAATTTCCTTGCTTCGTTTCTGAAGCTCATTTCGAGCAGCATTGACCTTCTCATTCTTACTCATGAGCTTTTCCTTCTGCTTTTGAAGTTCGTCTTCTAAAGCCGTCTGTTGTGCTCTTTCCTCATCAATCTTGTCCTCGAGGACAGTCTTGTCGGCAGTGTATGTTTCAATGTCCTTCTCAAAATTGGCAATTTGAGTTTCCATCTTCTTAACTCTTCCGTCAATCTCCTTGAACGTGCTTGTCTCCCAATTCAGACCCTGCTCTAGACGCCTCTTCTGAAGATTGAACTCGCCCTTTTTGTCAGCAGCTTCTTGTTCCAAGGAACCTTGTTGTGCCTCGTAACTTCGCACATCTGAGTAACCCAGTCTGTCGCAAAAGTCTTTGAAAATGTTATCTTCGACTTTGGAAACAGCTTCTTGAAATTCCTGTACAGTTTGTCGGATTGACTCAAGCTCGGACTGCTTTTCCTTGTACTTGGGCTTCATCTCCGCCAGTTGGCGCTTCTCGTGGTCCCGCTCCTTTTTGAGATCCTTGAGATTTTGCTCAAAAGAAGCAAGCTCGCTTTTCGCGTAGGCCAATCGTTGTTGAAGTCCATTCAAGTCATTTTGCAACGACTCTTCGGCAGTACCTCGACGATTGAGATTTGGAAGAGCTTCAATCTGCTCGCGATATTGTTCTTGCTGTCTCCTCAGGGTTTCGATGTCCTGGTCTTCGAATTTTCGCTTATTACCTCTCTCTGGACCCTTTCCACCAGTCATCAATCCGGCTTTGTGAATAACAGATCCTTCAAGAGTGACAGCTTTTACTTGGATTTTCTTTTTGAAGCAGATATTCTTCGCAGTATCCAAATCATCACAAACAATAGAACTCCCGCAAGCATATGCCATGGCTCGCTCGAGTGATGAATCGAAGGTGATAGTGTCAATAGTAAGCCGAACCTTGCTCAGCCCTTTCAAACTCGAATCGACAGCCGTAACCTTGATGTTGTCAAGTGGGATGAAAGTCATTGGTGAGAAGCGTTGGCCTTTAAGGTAGTCAACGCATTCGGAGCCGATTTTCTCGGTGTCTACTACGACTGAATCAAAATCCCGACCAAGCGCAGTGATGACGGCCTCGTCATATTTCTTTTGTTTTGGCTTGCAGAGTTCACCAATACGGCCTCGGACTCCGGGAAATATCCTCTTCAACGATACAATCATTTCCCGTGTCCTAGCTTCCTTATCATTTTGCCTTGCACCAGCATTGGCATCCTCCGAAGTTTTCAAGACCTCTTGCAGCTTTTCGTCAAGTTCCGTGCGTCGCTGGTTCACGCGAACACGCTCGGATTGAATATTGTTGAACTCCTTCTTTTTCGTATCAATTTCCTTGGAGATCTCCTTGACAACAAGTTTGGTGGCTTCTTTACGCTCTTCGACCCCGTTAATCTCTCCCTCAAGCTTGCTCATAGTTGATTCGAGGTATTCGATTTTTCCTTTGAGGCTGTTGAAGGTAACTTCATCGGTTTTCATTTGGCGCGTAAAGTTGTCTAAATTGGACTTGTTCTTGGATGTTTTGGTGACGACTTGAGCTCTTAGGTTGTTGTACTCTTGGAGATCGGCCTCATTGAGTTGTTTGCCTTGTTGCTTGAGTGACTCCTCCCACTTTTTCTCAAACTGTTTCTGCGCTTTCTCAACAATGGCCAGCTGCTTCTGCGAGTTTTCGATCTTTTCCTTATTTTCTTGTCGCTCTTTGGTCAACGTAGCCAGTCTTCGCCTGAGCTTCTCCACTTGGCTGTTGGTAAGACCAATTTTCTCGTCAATTGGGACTAAGCTATTCTCTTTGTCTTCAATTTCCTTTTCCTTCTTCTTGATGCTCCGCTCGACCTTACCAACTCTTCTAGACACCTCCGATGATGCTGCACGCGCATCCTCGAGCTGTTTCTCAAACTTCTGCACCCCACGTCGATATTCTTCCAATTCTTGTTGATGCTCGTTAATGCTAGCGGTCGATTCGTCCATAACACGTTGAAAGTGGTACAGTTTCCAGAGTATGTGCTGAACTATAGCATCATCCCTCTCATCCTGCTTGTTTTGAAATGCCTCGGCTTCTTTCTTTTGCTCTTGATATTGCTTGATTTCCGAGTTGATACCACGTCGACGATGGAGGTTGTAGTTTTGGTTTTCTGCGGCTTGCTCTGACTCTTCTTGCAGTCGCTCGTACTCTGCCTTATACTCCAAACTACCAGAAACCAACTCAATCAATTTCGTGAGATCCTTGGGGGACTGCGATGCAATCTGCTCCACATCGCCCTGGAAAACCAAGAAGTTTCTTGCTTTCATCAGGATATTTTCTGCCTCCAGAGCTTCGTTGTATGCTTGTGCCGTGACGGTTCGATCGTTGATTGAAAATACACTTGAACCCGCGTTGTTGATTAAACGCTTCCATTTTTGTTCATCTCCAGCATCGTCTTCGTAGACTGCCATTACCCAGGCCTGTTTGGGGTCGTTGCGAGCGGCCGGTTGTGATTGTGAACCTTCCTCGTCTCCATCACCATTGGCATGGCCGTTTGTTGCAGGGGCGGCGGCTGAACCGTCATCGTTGATTTTCGAAGTCTTCAACACCCTTCCGCGATAAATGAGGTCTTTAAGATGCGTCGAACGAAGATGGGATGATTTGATACCGAGGACGAAGGAAATCGCATCCATGCTGTTAAGTGTTAGTGACGCAGTTGTAATCTGGGCCAAATAACGTACGAATTGGACTTTCCGGAGCCATTGGGACCGATTATGGAGGTAAAGTAGGAATCGCCGAAGAGGAGGATGTGGTGTCCCTTGTAAGACTTGAAATCTAAGATCGCATTAGCCAGAGGTCGGTATAGTTAATGCGACCAGCTTACTGGAAAGTTCGAGTCGTATCAGCTTCCCCATCTTGAATTATACGCGTCGTCGGCCGTCTGAAGCTTAGGAGGGGCGCGCGCTCGAAGGATTCTGGATGGGTTGGTTCGAGATAAGGAGAGTATCTAAGAGGTAGAGCTTCGGTCAATTAAAGAAGTATAGTCTGGTCACTGCGCCAAAGAAGCAACGCAGTTGATGGTGGGTTGCGGGTTGTGGAGGGGAAACTGTCGAACGCGATCTCAAAGTCAAGGCGAACGCGCTTCTGGGAGTATATATTGATGCCTTATGTGTGAGGCCTAGAGCCTCAAAAGCGACAGGGGTTCGCCAACGCGAAAGTTGGCAAGGCAAGAGCAAGGCTGAGAACGTCATTGATGGGCTCGTGTTCACTTCACAGCTTCCTTCCTAAATACATGGCGACTGATCTATGAATTCGCGTTTCACTTCAACCAATCCAGCATTTTCTGAATAACCTCACCAACTTACTTCCTCCCCATTTAACTCAGGGTAATTATTGGCCACAAGTCACGGCAAGGCCTCTTATTTGACTCGAGGACAAAGCCAGCCTCTTCCTCTGAACGAATCAGCTTGCAGAACGAGACCACGATCTTGCCTCGCTCGACGACAACCACCGTTACTCAGCCTACCCTACCCATCTTCTGAACCCTACAAAACCAAAAAGCTGCATACAACCTCTTTATCACAAGCACTTCGACTTCGCGTGGGTACTGCAAGCAGTATCAGTGGCCTCGTGCAGACAGACGCCTTTGGTCACTTGAACAAATCCACAGGCACTTTGAGAGTCAGACTAGTAAGTGTACCCATAAACTACGGTTACTTATTTTGAGTGTCTGCCACTATTTATATGCACATATTTTACAAGTAGCCATGGCTGATACTTTGGTTCTTAGAGGAAGTAGTGCTCTACGTCGAGTCTCCTTCGGAATCAGTTCGACAAAAGTCCATAAACGCACATTATCCGAGATGTCAGACCCTATACCCATCCCACGCTCCAAGTCCGAGCCTGCAGTCGACTCCAATAGCCTCGCTCCAGATTCCTCACCGCCGGATGGAAGCAAATCACCTATCCTCGATGCCTCGACTCCAGGTAGCCCTCGCCTGTCGCGGAATCCTTCAGTTTCTGGAAGCAGTTCCTATCAGGAGGACTGGGAGGCATTTCCACCTTTAGAAAGACTCACCGTTTTTGATATATTGGACAACTTTGCTCTTCCTCAACAACTAGAAAAGCTCCAGCGAAACATCTCAGCACAGACAGAGAAAGTACGACGACAAAGAGAGGTTCTGAAGACCAAGGGGTCGCATGCAAGAGATCGTGTGGTAGATGAATGGCGCAGAAGGGTGCCGCCAGCCGATGAGCAGTTGGACAAGTATAGAAAGCGAATGCGCAATAGCGTCGACAAATTAGGGGAACGCTGGAACGATACCAAGGCTGTCACCGCTCGAGAGAAGCTATCATTCATATGTGGTGTTTCGAACGTTTTGATCTCTGGATATCTCATTGGCGGATATCCTCAATACTTTCATTTATGGTACACAGCTCAGCTGTTGTATCTAATGCCCATTCGTTTTTACACCTACAAAAAGAAAGGTTTTCATTACTTCCTTGCCGACCTTTGCTACTTTGTCAATTTTATGGTCTTGCTCAGTCTATGGGTCTTTCCTAATTCGAAGCGACTCTTCATCAGCACGTATTGCCTTACCTTTGGAAACAATGCGGTTGCCATTGCTATGTGGAGAAACTCGATGGTTTTTCACAGTTTCGACAAGGTTACCAGTTTATTCATTCACATAATGCCTTGTGCAGCGCTGCATGTTATCGTTCATCTCCTCGATCCAGCATTTCAAGAGACTCGATTTCCCGGAGTATGGAGCATTAAAACATCACTTCCAGGTTCGAAAGAACACTATACCCTTGGAGACATGACATTATGGTCTACTATTCCATATGCTATTTGGCAATTGGGTTATCACTTCCTAATCACAGTCCGACGTCGGGAGAAGATTCTAGCGGGAAGACCGACCTCATTTACAGTAAGCTCCAAGCTCTTATTCTACCTTTACTTTTGACCCCCTTTTCTGTGCCTATCGCCTATCCCGTCAGGTCGTAGCGAAAGATCCTAGTTCTGGTGTAACACGGGTTTTTCAAAGAGTTGTTTAGCTAACTCTAACAAAATAGTGGCTCCGAAAATCCTACTCCAAAACCTTCATCGGAAAAGTCGTCCTCAACCTCCCAGAATCCCTCCAAGAACCAGCATTCATGTTAATCCAATACTCCTACGCCGTAGCAACCATGCTCCCCTGTCCAATCTGGTTTTACTATCGTTACGCCTCCGCCACCTTCCTCATGGCTCTATTCTGCTGGTCGGTCTATAACGGTGCGACTTTCTATATTGATGTCTTTGGTAAGAGGTTTCAGAAAGAGTTGGAGGCTTTGCAGCGAGAAGTTCAGAAATATCAATCTAGTCCTGGTGGAACTTCTACTAGTCCTATGATGACTCCTAGGACTGAGGGAGGCGCGGAGATGGATCAGGAAAAGGTTGATAAGATTCCATTTTTGAGTGAGCAAGTTGGGAGTACGGGGATTGATGGGGGCGCGAGTGTCGTTGCTGTGGAGAGAAAGATCGGTGATTTGCCGGCGTGATGAGGGATGTCATGGCTGGTGACTTGGGAGTCTCAATTTGTGTATGAGTTGGAGGTTGTGGAATGGGAGTGGTTACATTTCAATTTCCAGGCCACCTTTTCGTGACTCTGGTTCCGATAGACGAGAGGGGGATTTTAATCAACGAGGCGAGGCGAGGTGTGTCATTTGGCATTTGAATTTTATGCAGCGAGGGATATACCACACAGGCGTCACGGAAGATATTCTCAATTTGATTTCAGAATTTCAGAATTTCAGATATAGTTTCTTCATTTTTTCAATTAGCTGAGATTAATCGTATGAAAGAAGACATTCCCTTGCTCTACAAGCAAAGTCATCCATGCTCTCATTTCTTGAATGGAGAATTGTCATGAATCCAAGTCCAGGTCCATCTCATCCCACCATTGAGGCTATAGCGTAGCTACTCCATAGATTTGATTTTCCCCCCTTCCCTTCGCAAGTTTGCCTGCCCCGTGCTATGATGCCGCTGCAGAAAGAAAAAAAAATCAGATGAAAAAAAAAGCCTCAAAATATCCCAGTTCGCTGAACGCCAGTTCCAATGATTTGTTTTTTGCTGTAGCTGTAGCTTTAGCAAAGCAAGCAAAGCGAAGTTATTAGCCAACACAAATTTCCCCTTTGAACGCCTGTTGAAAATGCAAAAATGCCATGTTGTCCCCCAATCCTCATCCCTTCATGCTTTTCGTGGAAGTGTTTTTTGGTTGCTCTTGGTCTCTCGTTTTTTGGCTGTTCACTCATCTAATTACACCCCAATCTCCTAGTTTGCCACAGCCTCCGGCGTCACCTTCCTCTCGATGTCCAGGCTTGCGACCAAAGACGTTCCAGAAGCGGAGAGTCTCATCGCCTGCACCGGTAACGACTACTCTTCCATCAGGACTCATAGCCAGATAGAGGACTCGGTAAGTGTGGCCAGTTAGGGAAACGACTTGTGTCATGCTGGGATATTTCCAGACTACAATCTGGTTCTGCGAGTAACCGTGTGTCGAAACGATTTCGTTTGAATTTTTGGACCACGCGAGATTGCAGACCTGTGATCCAGTATCGATTTCGTTGATTGTGGTTCCTCGAAGTGTGTCGTGGAATATGATTCGACGATCTGCGGTTCCTCCTCCGGATGCGAGGAGTCCTCGCTGATGTGGTGACCAGGCTATTGCTTTTACTGCTGCTGTGTGATCGCTGAATTTCCAGAGTGGTGTCTCGGAGAGCTTATCCCATACCATCAACTTGTTGTCATTTCCTCCAGATGCGAGCTGTCCATCCTCGGGATTCCAACGTAGGCCACAAACTTCTTGCTTGTGACCAACTAATTTTCTGAGCCATTGGTCTGGGGCACGCACGTCGCGGTGGTATATTAATCGATCTCTGGATCCCGAGGTGAGAATGTGATCGTTCCACGCTAAAGATCCTACTCTCGCTGTATGCCCAGTCATCGTTCGAAGTCGTCGTATTCTCTCAGCATCCCAAATCTGAACCAGGCCCTTTCCCGTTCCAATTGCAATATGTGAGCCACGCTGGATCCAGTTTACACTGGTCACAGTATCGTCTTGAAGTTCACACAACTTGTTGACTCTTCCGGATTGCGAGTTCCACATATAAACGCAACTTCCGAGACCAACTCCGAGCACGTTGCTGCTCCCCCAATCTACCAAATTGAGATAGAAATCATCTGCTAGATCAGGTGCGTCCAGAACCTTGTAAGGTACTTTACTGACTGCTCGTGGTTGCTTCCTGGGGCTAAGTAACATTTGCTGGCTCCCGAACCGAACAGGTGAAAGGCTGTACATCTCTGATCTAGCATTGAGATTAGGGCCATGCCTGCTTTGAGGTGTCCTTGACGGTGTTGGGTGACCGGCAATATTGGTATGATGCCGTGGTGACATGTATGTAAATAAATTCTTATGAGGAGTGGATGGCGTCATGGAAACCGGCAGGGAAGAGGCAGGTCCATTATTAGGTGGTGTGCGGGATCTTGTGGGATCATGGCTTGTTGTCGAGTTATTTGTTTGTAATAAGCTTGTTTCGGGTGAGAGATTCGGAGGTGTAGGCTGTGGTATCGTATTATCAAATATCTCGGCGCGAAGTAGAGTTGAAAACGTTCGGTTTGCTTCCTCGGCTGTAGAATAGATTAGCACATGAGTATAAAGGGCGTTCATTGGAGCTTACTCTTTTGATAATGGAGCTCGCCATGAGGGGGCCGCCTCTTTTGCTTTGAAGGAGTCGCCGGTGATGCCTCATCATGTAATAAACTGAAACTAGCTTGCATATCCTGTCCCTCTCGGTTGGGGATAAATCTAGTATGCTTGTCAGCCAGGAGATCTCTTGACAATTGAGAGTTGGTGAATTGAACGAGTGAGAAGCTGGTGGGGAGATAGCTCCAGGACCTCGACACTCATGTAATTCCCCACTCCACGAGCCCACGTCTACTTCTTCCCTCTCACATTATAAAATGCGATTTCCTCATTCCTCATTCCTCATTGCGTCCAAAGAAATATTCTTACCTATCGCCATAAACTCGTTGCCGCTTCCTACTTGGACTTCCTCCTGGTGTCGTCTCTCGCTGTCTCCCCACCTCCTCGAACTCCTTCAGAAGAGCCTTGCTCAGAGCACTCGCATCTATCGCCTCCACCGCCGGTGTTCCTGAGCGTTCTCCTCGTACGCTGCCGCCTTCATATGCCCTCTTGTCCGACTTCCGTCGATCAGTTCCTAGCGGAGGTGGGGGGGTCGAAGTGCGGGGTGGAGTCGCGACTGGCGGTGTATTCAAGGCATTGGCGGCCTTTGCAAGTTGAGCGCGGGATATGGCAGAGTTGAAGATCTCTTCGCTGGCGCCCATCTTGATGGCGGATGGCTCACACGAAGGTGAGGCGGCTCGCGATAAGATCGTTTGCTATCGGGTTCGAGATCCAGCTCAATTCGGCCTCGATATTTCTCCTCGCAATACTCGAATGAAGCTACTCGATTTCTGCCACTCCCTCCCAGCTTTGCGATGCAATTGTATGGTTTTTGGGGCGCTCGTCGTGGATTGCGCAATTGTTGACTTTGTTGTTGCCCTGCCACCTGCTATCTCAACCTCGGAATAATTTGTCGCACTGTCGGAAAGCGTTGACTTCTTCACCAGATCATTACCACCTCCCGAATTAACAAGATTGATCCTCCACTTCGTATGGCAGTCGTATGGCAGACGTTGCGCAAAAGGTTGACCTTGGATTCGATGGGGTTTGTCTTGTTGTGGTGGTGGTTCGCAATTCCTAGGTCTTGAATCTGTAGGGGGGGAAATAACGACCCAAGAGGCTACGCTAAACCCAATGCAGGACAATAGTACTCGACAAACAGCAAGAACTTCTCTACAATTGAACAAACTTGAATTCAAGACAATTGTGATAACACAAAAAAGCAGTGAACAATAATAAGGAGGGAAGGAGGCAGCTCCCAGGAGAGGAGTGAATCGAGCTTCGCTCGTCTCGCAATACCCCAGCGTTCGACCCCATTGCCATTAGCTGGTCACGTCGCGGTGCGCAGCTTTCCTATAATACACCTCACACTCATAACATCGCGACTTTTGTCTACAGATTCAGGAGCAGCAATGCGAGGCCGCGCCAAAACAACTACCCACAATTACCCAACCCGGCAATAAACGTTTCATCCAGTCTATTTCTCCATACAAATCGAGGGGCCTTGTTATGATGTTATGAAGCAGGAGGCGCTGGCAAACGCGAAAGGTGAACTTCCGACTGGCCACGCTGCAAGTCAGGGGCGAGTGAGTGAGCATTGATTGGTCCTCAGAGGCGCGTAAAGTGCTTTTCTACCAGGTGGAGGCACTTGTAGGGAGAGGGATACGGTACCAAAATGCAATACTCGTGACAGTCACAATAACATTCAGTTTGACTTCGCGAATAACTAGAATTTCTACTAGGAAAAGTTTGGTAAGACTGAAAACAGTACGCCCAAGTACGGAGGTTACTGGACTTCGGACTTGAGGTCGTGCTTCGACTCAATCTGCCAAACAACCGAAAATAAGATGGCTGGGAGGCTCGTGTTTTCATTCCGCTCCAACTCTCTCGCTTGAGAAAGAGAGTTGGACAGTTCTTGCCAGTTTTATTCTTCCTATTTCCTCCTGCGTGTCAGTTTGTTGTTTGAAGCTTTTTAATTACGTGCTTTGATTCATAGCGATGAGTTATTTTCCCGGTTACATCTGCATTGCCGTTCATTTGAGGTTGTAAGATCTCCAAGGTGTTTCTGCGGTACAACTTACTCAAGGTCTTGTCCTCTGTTCAATGAACCACGTTCTCAACTTTTACTTTTCCTGTCTTGTCATCCTTTTCCTGTCATCCCATCTCTTCGTCCCATCTTCAAATTGGAATTGGCGAATGACGAAACCAAAGTTGCAACAATCTCTCTCTGCCTCCGCGAGGATTGGGGTGCATACATATGCATATACTTCCAATTTCACAATCAGCATGTACGAATCATTCCAGCTGCATCACAATTTCCTACCATCCCATGCCGGTTTACAAGTTGTACCATTATTTCGTCTAGATAGGGAGACGAGAGAGAACGACAATCGGCTAGACATCGGACGCTCGAGGGGGAGCGGTCACATCTCCGGAAGAATTTGACATGGCCTCCCCCCTCGGTATCCATCATCATTAGAGTTGCCTCGATTTTCGGTCTTGTTATTCTGATATTCAAACAACATTTCCCAAACAAGGACAGCTTCGTCACTTGGGAACCCACTAATAAGTGACCGGCGACTTTCGGCAGCCTCATGGCGTTCAAGATACCTGCATCGCATGGCACGGAAGCCGCTAAACCGTTCGTTGAAATAATCGCTCCGATGTAGTCCCTCGGCTTGTACCGATATTCCCTGCAAATTGCTCTCGTCCATGAATATTCAAGTAAAAGTTCATTCTAAAATTTAAGCATCCCCGTCTCCATCCCCGCATTTGAGGGGAATTAGCCCTGCAAAGCGGGGAAACATCTTTCTTGGGGATGGAGAAGGTTCGATCTAGTTCTGGACCCTGGTCACTTGTTTTTGCCAGCCCTGGTACTGAGAATGAGTATATAAAGATGGACTGCAGGTCTGTTAGAAGGGTAGCTCTTTTCTCGGGTCCAGATTTTAATAAGTCCTTTACTGTGCTTTTTCATCATGATTTTCGGTGCACTTTTCCTGGCTGTGGCTGTTGCTGCCCAGTCCTCTTCAACTACATCGACATCTCTCGCCACATCTACCAAGGTGTTTGACGAGGGTGTTCCTACCGATAAACCTCTGTCTGGAGATTATAATGGTGTTTGGAGACCGCAAACTCATTTTTCGCCTCCGTCTGGTTTTATGGTGGGTAATCTCTGAGTTATTTCCCCCTCTTTCAGGTTGTTTTAGGAGGATTGAGACACTATTTCCTCCCTAGACATTTCACTTCCTCCTCACACAACCCCCGTTTCATCCTCTTTTCCTCAAACATACTTCTAGAAAGGGCAATACTAACTCAGAGATCATCTGTAGAACGACCCTAACGGATGTTTCCTCGACGCCAATGGAACATACCATTTGTATTATCAATGTATGGATACCTTCTTTTTCCTCTTCTCAAAGTCCGCCACTGACTCGCTACAGACAACCCAACAGACACCGTTGCAGGAAATCAGCACTGGGGTCACGCAACTTCCCGGGACTTATACAACTGGGACAACCAAAAGATCGCCATTTATGCAACCGAGAACTCACAGATCTTCTCTGGCAGTGTAGTCATCGATACAAACAACACATCGGGCTTCTTCCCTAACCAAGACAATGGTGTGGTTGCAATCTACACAACCAACACACCAACTGCTCAAACTCAAGATCTTGCATGGTCTGTTGACGGAGGCTACACTTTCGAGAAGTACTCAGGAAACCCAGTTCTGACACTGAGTCCCGCTTCCACTCAATTTAGAGACCCTAAGGTTATTAAGTATGGTAATATGTGGGTAGCCGTTATTGCGTATTCTCAGGAATTCGTTATTGGGTTCTTCACTTCTCCTGATTTGAAGACTTGGACTCATGCTTCCAACTTTACCAATCATGGCTTACTTGGTCTCCAGTGAGTTATTCCTTCTTATCATCTCGCATATTTGAATTTCATCTAACCAACTCCAGATACGAATGCCCCAACTTGGTCGAAATGCCAGTTGAAGGAGGAAATACCGCATGGGTTTTGGCCATTTCAATCAACCCAGGAGCGCCCCTTGGAGGTTCAATCCAAGAGTACTTCCCCGGAGACTTTAACGGAACCCACTTTACTCCAATCGACAACGCTGCCCGAATCGCCGATTTCTCCAAAGACAACTACGCAGGCCAATTCTTCTACGGTATCCCACCCACCGAAGAGCAGATCTACATCGGATGGGCCTCAAACTGGGAATACTCTCAAGTCGTGCCCACCGGCCAATCCGAAGGCTGGCGCTCAGCAATGACCGTTCCCCGCAAAACCAAGCTCGCAAAAGTCACACGAACAGGCTGGGACATGTTAGATGTCCCCGTTGATTTGACACCCGTCCTCCAAACTCCTCTTGCTCAAAACTCGAGTCTCGGAAATGGATCTATCATTATTGATTACTCTTCTCTTGAAAGTGGAGCTATCTACTTCCAATGCAACGTCTCCAATATCCCCAACAACACATTGTCAATGGGAACATTAAATTTCACCTTCTCCGCTTCGCAAACGCAAGAATCCGTTTCCGGAGGCTTCTTCTTTGGAGGCGATAACCCATTCTGGATGAATAGAGGAAAAGTTCTTGGGTTTGGCGAAACTAACCCTTTCTTCTCCGATAAATTTAGTGTTGGTAACCCGACCAATGTCAACGGTACTTTCACTTTAGAAGGCGTCATCGACCGTTCAATTCTCGAGGTTTTCCTTGACCACGGTCGCTCAACTGGAACGATGACCTTCTTCCCAGAGGGAGTTTTGGACACGGTTTCTATCAAGACAGCGGGGTTGAATGAGGGTGTTGTTGTTAGTGTTGCTGTTTGGGGACTTAAGAGTACGTGGGCTGGAAAGGCGAATGCGGAGGGACTTGTACTTGGGAATGTTACTACGAGTGCTTAACGAGTCAATGAGGGGACTTGTCTAAGGCCGAAAGTGTTTGAGCTTATGTGTTATGAGTTTTTGTTCTACTATGCTTAGTTAATTTATGAGAATTAATTTTGATAAGACTTTGAAACGTAAATTCACTGCCTCTTGTTCGGTTTGTGGCTTCAGCTCCCCGTTGGATCTTTAGAGGGATCTCCGAGAAAAGTTCCTCGCTTGATTTTTCGAGTAGCAACTTCTCTCCTTATAATTGCTAGGGACAGGACTTAACCTTCGCTTGAAGGGTTCTTTATTAAGGGAAATAATAGATACGATGTAGAAGAAGATATCACCGGAATCGTAGTTTCAGGGTCACCTTGGCGTAGGATCAATAGAAATCAATAGATTCAATATATAGTATATAAGGCGTTTAAAGAGAAAAGAAAGCACTAAGGCACTCGAAGCTATCTACAGGTTCCTCTACTAGCGCCAATAGTCACGTGGTGTACCCCACAACAGAATATAGGAGATGTCTTTGAAAGAATAGAGATATTCCAAGGTAATATTACAAATTTATTCCTTTCACATTCAGTCCTATTTCTTCTAGGCTTGATATCCACACTTCCAAACTCGCACTCGACCTACAAACTAGCAATTTCGACAACTGGAAACATGTGCACGTATTATCAATGAGTTTGATGTCCTCAAATCATACTCCCGATTTGAAGTGTCAACTTGGAAGGAAAGGATGACATAAAAAGCAAGAAAAGTGTACAAGACTACAAGTGCACTTGGTTATAACTTCTATCGAATAATCTATTTAGACGTAATCAAAACAATCCTAGATTATTGTTTGAGCATGTGCATCAAACTTATTTGAAATTCCAAACTACACAGTGGAGAAGTGTCTCAGCCATTGTTTTACCCAAGTGAAATATATTCCGGGATTCTTCTAAAAGGCTCGAACAATTGTATTCATTATGCTAACGATTTAGGATAATTGAACCTCGCTACTTCTAATCGTTTTAAGTCTCCTAGCACAATTTGAGTTGGGTTGTCCGAGAACTTTTAGCACAATGTCAGACTCACATTGCCTTTCGCGGGTGTACATAGAAAGATGTCCACTGGTTTTAACAAGTGAAACTAAATGAACAATCAAAATTGGATTTTGGCACTTCAAACTATTACGCGTCTGGTTTTCGTATGCGAGTAAGCCACAGATTACTCGCTTTAAAGTTGGGGCCAAAAAATTACGGGTGAGCTATAGATTTGCAGCTTACTTGTTAAATTATTTGGGGGCCAAAAATATTTGCAACTAAGCTACAGTTTGATAGCTTACCCGCCAACAAGTTGGGGACTAAAAGGTCACGTGTAACTAGACAGAACATTTCAGTCATGCAGTCGGGGGCCAATACCATGGGTAACAGTCGGTTGGTACCTCCGGCGCATGTAGTGATTCGCGGCGCTCATTGAAAATGTTGTACTAATCATCTCAGAGACTCAATTTTAAGAGCGGAAAATGCAAACTCAATTACACAGTGGTATCATAGCAACTTGCCTCAGCACAAACGCCATCCCTCCAGCTACAGATTGAAACTACAAACAGCAAATGCTCCTCCATAATTGCTCCCTTTCGAATCTCAACGAGAACTATTTGAAACTGAGAGCCTAGTCTTCTTTGAACAAAACACGCATGCCTCGACTTTCCTTGCTGGGTTGTGGAAAGAACATATCAGAAACCATCTTAATATCTCTGTCGAAATTTGTGTCGAAGAGTTCTATGTTGTTATAGCGAGAGAAAATCGTTGCGATTGTGAGATAAAGTTCTGCTTTGGCGAAACTGAAAGAAATAAGTTAGAAGATGCCGCTTTTTAAAAGAGCGTGAGAAAAGGATTGACGTACCCCATACCAATACATTGTCTCGAACCCTTGGAGAACGAAACCATGTATTTTTCTAGTCCTTTCCCACCATCTTCACGGTCGGTCCAGCGTTCTGGCAAGAAGTAGTGGGAGTCCGGGAATATACTTTCGTTGTGGTGTTGCATTAGAGAAGACATTGAGATCGGAGTCTGCAAGATTGGTGAGTAAGGAAGCATGGAAAGGTGGAAGATTGAATACTTACTCCTGCTGGGATGGTCCATTCTTGGAATTTCAAGGTTTCGTTGGGGGCAGTTCGAGTGAGTCGACACGAGGTTCCATAGGAGAATCTTGCGGATTGTCAGCTTCTTGCATTCTCGGCCTTGGATGGTTGTTTCTTACCGGAGTCCCTCATTGATGACACCAGTCTATCACTTGAAGTTAGCTAAAGCTATTGTGACCCAAGGCTGAGTTGTTGCTTACCAAGTAAGGAAGTTGTTGCAACTCAACCAGACCCAACGGCTTAACCGTCTTCTTCTGTGCAGCTTCCAACTCTTGTCTCAACTTGTCGGCCTTACCTGGATTTGCCAAAAGATAATAAGTCGTAGTCGACAAAGTGAGAGCGACAGTATCTGCACCAGCACCAATCACATTTTGACCTTCTTGCCACAAATAGTTGACCGCCTTATCCTCAGCTGGCAAATCACTCTTCAGCAATTCGTGAAAAATCGTAGGTGGAGTATTGTATTTTTCATCTTTACCTGCAACAATCTCTTCCGCTATCGTTCTCAGTTTCTGCGATTAATTAGTATGGCAATCTCTTGAAAAGCTTGGGGTAATTACATTTTGCATCTTGAGAACCAATCCCAGAGACGGATTTAAGGCACCAACAAAAGAATCAGGTAAACCTTGAAGCACTGGCAAAAGCCAAGGAAATTGCTTGGTCCATTTTGTCATTGCAGCCGTACTTTGAGTTGTCTGCCACCACCAAGGATTGAAATCAGAACTGTCAAGATGATCCCAGCTATAATTAAAGGCAAAAGAGGTGATAACATCGGTAGCATAACTCATGTAGACAATTCGCATATGCATAGCTCCAAGACCAGAAGCTTTATACTCATCGATCCTTTGGCAGAGTTTGTTAAGCTTTTGTCGGATGATGGGCTCAAAACGGAGGATGCTGCTATATTGGAAGAAAGGGTTCATTGCGCGACGACGGATTCGGTGTTGTTCGTGTTTGATGGTTCCAAATCCAGTGTTGCCAGTACCGAATTGAGCTGTGTAGAATGGGTGCTTGTCGCGTATGCCAGAATTGGAAAAGACGACTCCGTAGAAATCTCCTGTGGGATCATCAACGTGTAATCTACGGGCCCGTAGTTAGTAATTGTTAACGAAGTCACAACCAGCGTTGCTTATGCTTTTAGCTGAATACAAGTGATGGCTAGAGACATCTTCAAGCAATAAAAGCCTTCAGAGGTAGAGGCAGCATGACCTCTACCCAGGAGACAGCGACCACTGAAAAATGGCAAAAGTTAAGATCAACTTACTCACAAGGGTTGATTCTAACAATTGGACCTAGTTGCTATTAGCACTATTTCTTGCAAAATGCGTCGGGCACACCTTACCGTATTTCTCATGCCACTCACGAATCTTGAATTGGAATTGACCTGACTTGATGGCATCGTAGTAGAACTCAGTCCAAAGAGTAGCCGCCGCAATCTTGCTTCCAGGAAAACGAGCGATTGGCGACAGATAAAGACGATAGAACACAAGTGCAAAGGCGTGGAAGAGACCCAAGGCAGCCAAAAGCGCGACAAGGCCGAGATAGCCACTTGAGAAACTCGAGAGCGCGAGCATCTTTGAGCTGTTACGCGGGACGGTGGGATAATCAGGATACAGTGAGGGAGGTATCGCGGTAACGAAGTAACACAGTATATCCTCGGCACGCCCCCTCAGATTGAGGGGCTAGTGGGCTGTCGAAAACCAACAAAGGCGGGTATTGGATATATTTGGGAGGGCGTCAAGGCTATCAATTTTTACTCGTTTAAAACGGGAAATAATTGGCTCGCTTAGCTCATCCGGGACGCTTTTTCTGTTGGTGAGCGGATTCGGGTGCTTACTTCATGTACAATGCGGCTTTAACGTATCAATTTCCATCAATCAGAGAATTAATACCGTACGTATGTTTGTGTGGTTGCGTGATGTGCGTGGCTATCTAACATTGTTCTATTTATCGCGAGCCTCCAGTGAGGAATTGGATGTCGTGTTTTCCTTTTCATTTCGCCCCAAGAGGTTGATACCAAGCCTTGGCAAAATAAAATTGTGTAGATCTGCTCTATTTAGAGCAATTAAATGTCTTGGCCAATATTTATTTGCCAAGCCAATTGCGATCGACTGCTGCTCTCGTTTCTTTACCTCATTAGATCCTCAGGGCTAGAACAAGTGTACGGTTGCTTTTTGTTTTTGAACACGCCACTTGAGATTTTATCCTAGTCCTGATAAGTACATTGTGCTTTTTTAAGGTTTTTAGGGCACAAAATCAATGCACACAACAAGTAACATAGATGTCAAAGTTGAAGGGTTAGGGGCATGGGACACCTTCTGACGTCAAACGCAAAGTCCAATGCTGCTTTTCGTCCCCACTGGCGCTCGCTTAATAAAATACATCTAGAGTTCAACAGATATCAAAACTGTCAAATCGCCAAAACCAACACAAAATAAAAGCTGAAAAGGACAAAAAACACACCACACGGGCGGGGGGTATCGATGTAGCAACGTGCTGTAGCACTATGGGTCTAAGGAGACTGGCTCTCCTCGCCGTTCCTCGTCACACAGAACTTCATCCATTTAACAGCGAAGCTCAATGGCCTACATACAATGGTTACAACTAGACGCGATCAGGTTTTTGTTGAAAGCAAAAGTGCTTATTTGAGATTAAGAAAACTATTGTGTGGTGGGGTAGCTATGGAAATTCGGTGGCAGGAATTCCTTTGTTTAGTCGCTTGGAGTTAAGCACCCGTTGCCGTAGATATTTTGCCACAAGATCGCTATCTAGCAAATGAGCTCTTCACTTGCTGGAGCATTCAGCAAAATACTCGCAAAATGCGACCAACATGAACTGCAAAGTAAACACAAAACTGAAGATGAAGATGCGATAATTTTCTGCATGGCAATTCACTTTCAAGTGTTCTTGGTTTGAAAGTGAGGATAATGATGCTGCAAATGAAAGTTCTCAAGGCAAGCATCAGAATCTAGTTACCAAGAGGCCATAAGAAATCAAAGCGTTACTCCATGCAGATTGTACCAAAGCCCCTAGGAGACTGGTAGATACTTTGCGAGCCAACCCAGAAGGAATCAAACTTACAATTCGTGCTTCAGATACTTTTGTTCCTATACAATGCATTCCACAGGTGAGCAAGTAAAGCTAGAAGAGCCGAGGCATGCGACTTTTCTTTTCTAACTGCTCACACAATAATGCTAGCTTAAGCCATGAATGCGCAATGGGAAGCCTTTTCTATCCAGTAACCCATCTGAAAACAAAACCACTCCCCAAAAGCAATAATGGAAGATATCAAGGTGACACACACTCCCCTGGCAGTTTAAACATGTTCTTCGAACGTAACATTTCGCTGTGGGAGTAAATGGAGATTGTACAAGGAGAGCATCGAATTACCAATTCAACTCCCTACTCAATCATCGTTCCAGTGCCCAACGCAAAAATATCACATATGGAAACACCACCCCTAGCATAGAACTTCTTGTGAATTTCTCCTATTGAATATCCTTGTTAAATCAATCCCATGCAATTGTGAGTAGACCACACCAGATCTCATATGCCCAGACGCCATTTTTATCTCATGCCAAACTCCTTCCCATGCCCAATAACCCCAAACTCCACCATCACAATCTTACCATACCACCGCACACCTCAATTTTCAACCGTACTACCCCGTCCCCCCGTCTCCTCCAAAACCCTCTTAACATCGCCCTTAACCTCCGGCATCCCCTTAACCATCTCCTGCGCTAGCACATCCCTAAACCCCGCAAATGCCTCCTCCTTCCCCTTCATCAACTGATTACCCCTCCTCGTAAGCTCCACAAACTCCCTCGTATAGATATCGGGATTGCGTCCGGTGTCGACGTAATTGATGAGCTCCGGTGGGATGTGCGGGAGTGGATGTGTGGAGGTAGAGGCGTGGACTTTTTGAAGGGAGGCGGAAAGGTCGTTCCTGGATAAGTTAGAACTGAATTGAAGATGGGAAGATGGGGACAAGAGGGAGTACATTTGCTGTTCTAGAACTTCCTTTGTGGATTTACCTGCTGTGTCGTAGGTTGAGATTTGGACCATAACTTGGAAGAGGTCTTGGATGACTTCCTTGAGTTGCTCTTTATGACAATTAGCTGATATACTTTTTTGGACATGGCAGTGGAAACTTACTTTCGACAACATCGTGGTCTGATCCTCCAACAGGAGCCATGATTGCGATTGATTTTGTTGTTTATAGAGAGTGTTGTCGAAAGAGAGAGGAGGCTGTAGTTGCGCCGGCTGTTTATCGGGATGCTGTAGGCTCTCATTCAAGCCACATCGTGGCGTTTCTCCTGAAATGTCCAAGCTCTTATTTCAACAAGCCAAATCACAACAATCTCAAGGTTCTCAGAAACTTAATATTTCCATTTTTCCTAGGTGTACTTGTATAGAAGTCTCTCCGTTCTCCTCATTCTCATCAGTTTTCAAGACTCCAGTTCCGTAAACAGGTATCCTTCAGACAACAATTTTCACCTTCCAACATTTCAAGGAATCAAAGACTCAACCTGATAGCTTCAAGCCCCAAGAATCATAATTTATTCCACTCCTCTCTCACGACCCCTCTCTTTCCAATATCCCATTTCCCCTGAAACAAAGCCCTCAACTCCCTATGCAACGCCTCCCTATCCACCCCGCTCCTCTCACTCTTCTCCAAACCCTCGCACCTAATTCCCCTGCGAATTTGCTCCCTCCCCCTCA
Source organism: Hymenoscyphus fructigenus (assembly GCA_001414455.1). Classification (NCBI taxonomy): domain Eukaryota; kingdom Fungi; phylum Ascomycota; class Leotiomycetes; order Helotiales; family Helotiaceae; genus Hymenoscyphus; species Hymenoscyphus fructigenus. The sequence goes on along the minus strand of LKUV01000088.1, from coordinate 114,557 downwards.
CTCTCTCCTCCCAACACTCCTTATCAAGCATTCTCATCTTTTCCTCCTTAATATTTTCCAGAATTTCTTCAGCCGGACTTTTCATGTTTCTTTCAATTTTTGGGTCAGGCGAGCCAGGTTCGTAATTATCCAGATATTCCATCGTTTTCGAGAGGAGAGGGACTTGAATCCTGGGTATTGGAACGGGACTGACGACACCTGGAGAAGAATATTCTTCAGGAGAGGGTGTGATGGACCATTTCCCTACCAAGTCCGCTGCGAGTTCTGGCGAGGGAGCGGCGGAACGTCGTTTTCGAGCTGCTTCATCAGGGCACTCTTCTGGTGAAGGAGGGGCGATGACACCTCTGGCGAAATAATCCGCAGGCATCTTTGCCTCCGTTTCCTCGATGCTTGGGTAAGGGGTCCTCTCTCTGGGAGGCAATGCCGTTGATATCCCCGGAGAGGCAGCACATTCTACAATCTTAGAATGTCGATGAACTTTCTCGTCGGGTTCTATTAAGATACAATCTCTTGTGATCTTTGGGTGGAAGGAAATCGAAGAACTTTTCCTTTTGCGATTGCGAACGGGTTCTTCGGTACTTCCTTTCCTCTCTCCCCGATCGATCTCTTTCGTTGATACTTTTGGAAATGGGGTCACAGGTGGAGTTATTGGGAGGTCGGAATTTTTTTTTGTTGGCGTTGCAGAGTCTGATGGATATACATCGCTTGGTTCGAGATGTATTGAAGATATTGGGAGCTCAGAATTCTTCCTTGTTGCCGTTTCAGAGTCATCAAATGAATTGTGAGAGCCATCACCAGATATAAAATGAGCACCTGCTCCCAACCAAGTGGTTTCCCGAACCAAGTTAGAGCCGTTGTATTGTGGTTCAGTCTTCCTTCTCTTCTTATCTCTGTGAACGTCGTCTGGAAATAGGTTCATCCATTTCGGGAGAGGTTTGGTGGGTGAAGGTATGAAAGGAAGCTCATTGATAGGATTAAAGACCGAAACATAGACCCCTGGTCTAGTTTCAATCTGACCAACATCTGCTGCTTCTGAATCACTATGAGAGTGAGTTTCGGGTTCTGGATTTTCGTATTCGTTGCTGATTCCCATAGCGGCAGCATTCTTAAGCAAGGGGAGTCGATCTTCTTCGACAACCGGACAGGCACACTACAACGATTAGCCCCATCCAATGAACACCAAAGAAAGAACAAACTGATTGCCTGGGAGTTTTCAACCCCATCTCACAAGTCCTGGCTCGCGGTCTTCTTGGAGACTGCAACCTCCTCCTGGCAGCAACCCTCAACTCTCCCCCATCCTCACTAAACATCTGCAATCTCTCACGACTCAATCCCCCATCAAACCTAGACACAGTATCCAACCCCCTCCTCAACACCTCCCCACTCGTCTCCCCCTCAGTCTCCACAACACAAACCCCACAAAGCGGAATACTACTCAACTCAACCCCAACACATCTCCGTCTCCTCTCCCCCTCATACTCCCATGCTCCCCAGCATCCTCTCCAGTCCCCCCTTTCTTCTTCGTTCCCGCCGTTCCCGCCACCCTCGCCCTCACCATTGATATCAGTAGGAAGCGGTATAGAAAGCCCACAAACCAAACACCCAAAACAAGACCTATGCCAAAAACACCACCCCAAACTAACAACCTCATCCCCCCTAACAATACACTCCCCACATACCCAACAGATACTCAGATCCAGAACCGCTCGCCAGCAATCCTTACACACAATCCGAGCCGAGGTGCCAAGAAGCTTTGGTTTCGAGCCGCAAGGTTGGGTTTGCCAGCATATTGTGCAGATGAAGGATGGTTCTTGAGATGAAGCGACTTCATCACTCTGTTCTTCTTGTTGTGGCGGGTAGGTTGGGCCGGGAGGAAAGGGAGGAAAGGACATGGTGTGAGAGGGACGAAGGATTCGTATCGCGATTTGAAGGAGTTGGGCTGTTGGTAGAGGGAAGGCGAGATGGTGTGTGGAGGCATGAAGCCTGTTGTATGCCTCGTCTAACCCGTATCTTGAGATGTAATAATAAGTGTAAGTATGTCTAGAGAGGAAAATAAAACGATGCCAGTTCAGGTCATGATGAACTGCGATACTGGACTTGGGGATACCAGTCGAGAGTCGATACTTCCCGGCGACGTCGACTCGCGATGGGCCTGAGTAATTACTCCAAGACCGTACCTGCCTACCTAGCTCTCGTTTTAACTTTCTAGGGTATCCCAAGAAAATTCTCCAAAGTATTTAGAATAATTTGGTGCTATTAACCCGCTTGGTTGGAATAATCAGCTTCAATTGTCCTATGCTACCTGTTTCGATTCTCCTAGAACTATTCATTGCCGCTTTCAATGTCCACCATGAGGTGGCGTGGTTCAAGATATCAGAATGGAAGCAGTGATTTTTTAAAGTTTGTTTATTTGTAAATACGTCTCTCCTAGCACACAAGCTCGGAAGGAGCACGACAAGGAAGGAGCTACCCTCCACTACACCTTCGAGAGAAAAGCCATTCCATAGGCAAAATCATACAAAAGAAAATCGGTTCAGTAATAGGGGCCCAGTTGGCAATATGTAAGCGTTCAGTCGAACCTTCAACCATGAACACATAGACGAAGTCGGCCATTTTGTTTGCAAGAAAATATGCAACGAATTCCAAACTCCAACGCCAACCCGCCATGAACCCTAACAATTTAAAGAAGTAGCACACAGCAATGCAATTGTCCATATACAAAGGCACAATCATCAATCGTTCCTGTTTCCAAGGCACAATATCAAAAACCGACCTAAATGCTTGGAGCAATTGAAATAAACAGGCGTGCCAAATATCGAGAAAGACGCATCATCACACATCGCATCGTATCTAACTTCCACCTCACATCATTACTTTCGCATTTTGGGTCGGGCGAGCATATTGAGGCGACTCAAACTCAAAACACCCTTCTTCGCCGGGCTCGCAGGCAATTTTGACTTTGGTGTAGCCATCAGCCTAGGGGCCATGAGCATAGCACCCTCGGCAGCAGCCTCGGCTTTTTGTTTCTTTGGGGAGCGCTCAGCAGCTTCTTCCGTCTCGTCATCAGAATCGGCACGTCGTCGCTTCTTGTTCGCCATTCCATGTGGGACAGAAGGAATTGGCAGAGTGTTCTCCTTGTTGGATCCGGGGAAGCTTCCTGGCATGGAAGAGGACGCTACGCTTGGACGGACTTGACGAACGCTAGCTTGACCTGAACTTGCTCCAAATCCGTTAGGAGATGCTCCAAAGTTAATCGTGTGATCACTGCGAAATGTGAATTCGGAAGGAACAGAAGGTGGGGGACGCTCTGGGACGGGTTCTCGGTTCAATGGAAGGGGCCGAACGCCAGAAAGAGAAGGGTATTCAACCTCGTGAGATCGCTTGACCACATTTGGATTGGTAGTAATAGAAGGATAAGAAACTCTGGCCTTTGCCAATTTTGAAGTACCAGAATCAGCAACCTTAGCCGAGCGAGGTATTCCAGATTTCATAGGAGATGGTGAGTTTTGCATGGTTTCGGCTTGTGATTGATTGGCAGTCGAAGGTGTTGTGAAATTGACGTGCTTAATGCCGGTTGCGGTATTTGGGCGAATTGGGGTAGTGGGGACCTTTGGAAATGCTGATGCGAGATTGGGCTTGCTTGGACTTCTGATTAAAGATGGCATGGAAGTTTGCGGCGCGACATGCTTCTTGCCTGGGCTAACATGTCTGAGGATTGATTTGACACGCTCAAATTTGCTAGGGCTTCGTACAGAACCTTTGGAGGAAGATTGCGGAAGTGCACTGACGTTATTGCTGGTGGCGGACTTTGGCAGAGCGTGAGCAATACCACCGACGAGATTTGGTTTGGAGGGCGATCTCGTGAGAGTAGGGATTTGAGAGATCGGGGTTTTGACAGTAGCCGAGCGAGCTAGAGATGCCTGTGTTGGTGTTGAGATGGCTGCAAGGAAGTTTGCTGGGCGAGGATGCTTTGGAGTGCACGGCTTTGGGACCCCGCTTCTCGAGATAGGACGAGCTGAGGAGGTGTAATCTGCAATAGCCTTACGCGCGCGCTTGGCCGGGGCTGTATTCTCAAGACGATCCGAAGTATATGGCTTGCGTGCTGTTGGTAAGGCCTTGTTTTCTTCTCTGTCATCCAAGTTTGCCTTTGATTGTGTACGCTTCAAGCTACCTGAAGTAGGCTTTGCGAAACTTGGTTTTCCTCGGAAAGAAGAAGCGTGTCCAGCAATCGAGTCCATCTTCTTGAATTCTGCCATATGTGCGTCGCTGAATCGGCGAGCCTTGCCTTTTGGCTTTGCAAACTTGCGACCAGTGACTTGGCTTTCTTCTTCCTCCCGACGCCTCTCTAGCTCTCTGTCCGCTGCCATCTTCGCCTTGATCTTGAGTGCCTCCTCGCGTAACTCATCCATCATTCGCTGTGCCTCAGAACCCAATTGAGCGCCGGGGCGTGCAAACTTGAAATCGAAGGTTGAAGATATTCCGGCCTTTGTGGGGGATTGCTGTGCAACACCAGATGGCTGATCACCTCCTCTCTTTTCAATGTTGGTAAAACCGAGTCGCAGACCGGAATCTGGCTCCTTGGTCGTGCTTTGGTGGGCTCTGCTTGGGTGCATGTCTTCGAGAGAGGGTTTGGGGCGGTCGGTTGCAGGAGTTCGAGGACCTAAAGGGGAGGAAACAATCGAGTCGAGATTGAATCGAACACTGCTTGCCGGAGTCTCCTCGCGCTCATCGAGTGATCCGAGATTACTGGCGGCATGTTGGAATGGCTACGGTGGTGTTAGTGGGTGGACCAGGATGAAACTCTGCTGTTTACTTTGGCACCTACCTTGGGGGTGCCTCTGAGTCGAGAAGAACGACGGCGAGGAGGAGACATGATGTATCTGGCAGAGGCTTCAGCCTGCGGTGCCTTGTCTGTGGGTCAAGCTCTGTGTAATTTGCACTTGCAATGCGATGTTGGAAGAAATGGGTGGTGAGCTGGGGTGGAGGTGCTCGGTGTTGCGGCGAGGCTAGATTAGCTCGAAAGTAAACAATGGAGACGCGCCTCAGGCTTTAGTGGGTGTCGCGTGGTCGGCATTAACCTAAACGCCGAACCGCACTTGCCCCGCCATGCTTTCCACCTGCGATACAATGTTGGAATTTATATTGAAGACTTTGATGGTTGTCCTATAATTGTCCCACAAGTTCAACCATAACCAACACGCAATAATGGATATGGTTTTCTCGTCTGCCGAGACTAAAACCCACCGTTAGAAACGGATCGCCCATCTGTGCGTACGAGGACATCGACAAGCGGAGATTCTAAGTATTTCAAATTATCCTAAAAGGTTGAACAACGAGAGTTTGTCCACTGCGAGGACTGTTTTGATCTAGTGATCAATCATCTATTCAAGCATCTGTATATCATTCCGTTGAGTATAAGAAGTTTCATTGTTTTGCTGTGTTTTCGTTGTATGGGTGGAGGGACCCATGAAGTATGGAGGAGGATGTTTAGGGACCTTCTACTCACACACAATCCCATTTCAATTGATTGAGGATCTTCTCGATACCTGCCAAGTTGGTTGGTCATGAAATCAAGGCATTGTTGAATCAGGTTTATCCCTTATTTACAAGCACTAGTCTGTACTTCGTCGTATAGCCAGCTATTTTCCTGGAAGGATGGATGGATGACGGTCGATGTTTTCAATAGCTGAAATTTATGTTGTTGAAAGCCCGCCAGACTGTAAAATCCGTCAAGAATAACAAGAAGATCTGTCATTTTGTTTCCATTTCTGCTTATAACCTGTACGTTGGTTGTAAGTTGTCGAGTCGGTGACGTGAAAACGCCGGAGAACGGCGACCATCATTTTCAAAATCTTTCGACAGACTATCTTGTCAGAAGCATTAAAATCACCAAACTCGTATTGTTAGGCAACAACCTTATTCTCACGATCTTGGTGAGATCTTACGTTTGTTTTCAAATTTCTAGTAATACTTGTCTATGCAACGATCGTGTGTACCAAATCCTTCCGAAACTACGATAGATTGGCTTCCGAAAACGAGTACCGAAACCGAGAGAAGGAACCTCATTCCATTGTCGAAAGAAATGCGGCTTATTCAATTCAACGCGATTTTCAATTCTATTAGCTACAGCGTCTCTCACCCAAAAGCTCAAAATCCAATGACTTAGTGTTCTGTAACTGGAGGTAAAGCCTCAACAAGAGCACAGCCCCAGCTTGTGGCGGCACCTGAACATGCAACCCGAAGCTCTGACACTTTCCACATCCAGCCCTACGAACCTCTCCTTGGAAATCAACCAGCACCATCAAAGCTACGATCCCCTCAACAACCGACCGGTAAGAACTCTGAATGGACAAGACCTCATCGGTCCATTATCTCAGAAAGGAATTGGCTTCCAGCCATGTGTGCAACCAGGATACCTCATCGAGCATCTTGAGTGCAGGAAAATTCTGATATGGCGCAGCACTGGACACGGTGGGTTAAGCCCCCAACTGAATTCAGCTCGCCTCTCGAGGCTCCATCACTTCTGTTTCTTGCCTTTTAATTCGCTCCAGTCAAAGGTTTTCCCTCTCAGCTCCCTTCTAATTGGTGATCTGCGTTTGAAATGCCACGTTGTGGCTTACCTGAAGCGAAGACAGGGAGACACACCCACTACCATGACACCGCAACTTACGGAGCAACCGCCACAACTTGCCATCTTTGTGACACCCTTCAGATGCTTCATCCTGTGAGAGCGCAAGATAGCCTTCCAGTCTCTCTATGGAGCGGTCCCTTGCAGATGGCATCTACGCTATCTCCCCCCCTGAGTCCTTGCCCCGGTCCAAGAGCCTCTCTCCATCCTGGTACCTGCAATCGTCTCATATGCAGGTATCTCAAAATAAAGGATGCCGTTTCTCATCTACAGCTCGGTAAGGATCTTTCTCCATGACGGCTTCGGATGGCTTGCAGCGAATGGATGGCATTGATGGGGACCTGAATCAAAGCTTTGAGCTTGAGAGGGCCAAGTGGATGGACAATATCTCTTTCCCAATGTGCTGGGCCGGACTGTGTTCTTGCGCTGCCTAACCTTACATGCCGATAATGCTCACGGCAGCGAGTGCTCTCACTGTGTTTCCTACCATGTAAAGATTATATTCTATGTGCTGAGTAAATCAATTGTGAGCCAGCCACAAGTTCCTTTTCGGAGAGACTATTTTCTTTGTGTAGTGTTCTTTGGGAGGGAGGATGTAACGTCTGTCTTCTTTTGGCATTCATTGATTGTGGAGTTTGATAAATTTCTTGATATATAGAGGCTCCATGGCTTCAATTGCTGAAAGACATTCTGAGACATTCCATTCAACGGTTCAGCACTCTTTGCACATATCCCTACCTGGTTCTTGAATTTGCTTTTGCTATTCTCTCATTCGTCATTTTTCAAGGAGCTTTGTCTATAGCTATAGCTACTCAGGACCTTCCCCACATTCTCTATTTCTTCTCGCTTCATCGCTCTTCTTTCGTTTCGGGTCTCAGAGGCATTTCTATCATTCGTTCAAGATGTCTGACGGTTGTAAGTCTCTCTCTCTCTCTCTCTCACATCCATTCTTCCTCTTCAACATCCAGTACAGCGAACTCTTTTACGCAAGCCCCAATTACCCCTCCAGACATCCTTCACACAACCATTTCTCTTCTCTTCCGTCCAATTACCTCCCTCTTCTCCTTATTTTCTCCCACTAACACCACCCAAAGTAAATGAACAACGCACCATCCGGGTAGCAGACCTCCTCTCCGACTTCCGCACCCTCCAATACTACATCGCCTCCGCACCCTCCGAACCACCAAGTCAAGACGACTATTACACCGAAGGCTGGGCAGCCCTAAGACAATGCTCTATCGACGGACAGCACATCTTGAACTGTGCAGCTGAGACTCGAGTTCCCCGAGTTCGAGGTGGTGTAGAGGAGCAGAATAAAGCTGAGCTTATACAGTAAGTCTCAATGGGAAAAGTAAAAGGGCAAAGGGTGAGGCTAACAAGAAAACAGAGTAACACTAGACGCCTTCGCCCGTCGTCACGAAGGCCAGAAAATATATCTGCGTCAATGTGCTGCTCAACGATGGGTCTCCTGGCGAGATTCCATTCTTGGGGGGCAGAGACCGCATAGTGGTCATACTTCTCAATTGGCATCTTGTGATGCGCAGTTGCGTTCTGTAAGTAGCATCCTTCCCTTTCCCCTTACCTTTTATTATCATATGCTAATATAAATTATAGGAATTGGCTGCTATAACCGATGACTCTATTTATAATGATTTGAGAACCTCGGACTACGGACTTGGACGATGGATTCAGGAAGATCCACGATTGAGGGATGTACAGAGATGGGTTAGGGCTCGTTCTTGAGGAATGGATTCTATGTCAGGAAAAGGTTCTGCGATCGAATATTTTTTGGATTCTTGCTGGGCATTTTGAGGAGCGATTTGGTTGCATATTTCTAGGGAGTATTCTTTTTGTGTTGGATTGGGATTGCTGGTCAATCTGTAGCATTGGGTGGGCGTTTTTGCTTTTGATTTGTTTTTGGCTGGTACGGGATACCAAGGGTATTTTTTTCCTGTTAGTTTTGCATTTGGAGCAAGGATTTTGAGTAACGAGTGAGAGTATCAAACTTGTATAGGAACATACTCCGCGCAAAAATGTTTCTTTATTTCATGGTTTATGGATCTAGGTGTTTTTGCTTTGTACACAGAGAGCTATTCCAACAAGTGACAAGGTCATTCCTATCCATGTATCTGGGTGTTATGTTAGTAGATGGGCTTGACAACGGAGTTTGGTTTGGGGGCTTGCCTTTGCAGATTACTTTCTTCTCGACCCACCATTCCCCAAGCACCGTAAAGAGGAAGGCTAACGAGTTGGTGATTGGGACCGTGAGACTCAATTCTATAATCATGTGTTAGCGGGGTATTCAGTATCTCCTTTACGCATTCCAACCCGACTCGAACTTTTCTCTATTTTGTCATACAATCCATCGCCGATTTAAAAAACGCAAAACTGGGAATATAAAAGCAGGAAAAGAACTTGAAGGAATTAAACTCCACATACCAGCCTGACCAATCAGCAAAAAGAACCAAACACTCCCAGTCAAATTGATCACCAGTGGCAAAGCATATCTCCAGTTTTTCAACAAATCCGTGACTCCAAAGAAGGCCCCGTAGACTTTACTTTTTATCCAGCTGTTTTGGATGGAAGGGGTTTCGAGGATAGGATGAGGCGGAGGTTTGTGATGGACTGCGGCGCGGCGGATGAAGGGAGTTGTGAAGCCCCATGCTAGGCCGATGAGGAGGAAGCCGACGACGTAGTTGATGAGGGGTCTGGTGGGTGTTGGTTCGGTTTCTTCCATGGTTGGAGTTATTTTGAGGGTTTGATATGTTGTCTTTGGGTTGCGAGTTGAGTTGTGAAAGACTCGAAACCCGGAAGGCCATTGAATGCATTGTCTTGGCATCACATGCCTTCGTGTTGAAAGGCGCGTAGGTACCCGTCAATTGCGCCGCTCTGCATTCATACCCCGCGACGACAATATGTCTCATTTTGCGAGAGGGACAGCAAATGCGCCAGAAGAGATTGACGATGACGATGACGATGAAGACGAGATATTCGCAGCCAGGCGCAGGAGAGTCAGAGCCCGGCACCCGATGGGGACCGACGAGTATATCGAAAGTACATTGCGCCCGCTTCCTTCCTGCCACATCTTCCCCTGCTAACCACTTCCTAGAAATCGTCGGCCCCCCTCAAGACGATGAAATCAGCGATTCCGAAGTCGAAATCACGAAAGTCAAAACCAAGGTACGCGAAGATAAAGTTGCAGAGGTGGGAGAGAAGGTGAAATGGTCGGACGAGGAGAGCGACAATGTCTATCAGAAATTCAAGGAAAGGAAATCCACCAAGCGCAAGAAAGCTGCTGCCACAAAGAAGAGGCTCACGGAGAAAGCGAAGACCGCGACTGCGAATAGGAAGAAGCAGAAGAGAGGCGAATCTGCGGAGCCAGCTAAGAAGAAACAACGAGTTTGGGGAGACCCTTCAGATGATGAAGACTTGGTGGATATGGAGATGCCAGATTATTTTCTTGATAGGCGGAGAGAATTTGACCAAGACCATAAAATTTTTGAGTACTCCGCCCTTCAGATTCCACCCTCATATGAAGATATATACTTCTCTGACGATGAGCGAATCGCCGAACTTCGAGAGCGCCCCGATTTCCCGGCAAGTATTGAGCGGTCCCGGCCATACAAAGACATTGAGTTGCCGAATTCCTTGGGAGTAATTCCTGCTTCTATTGCACAATACCTTCGAGATTACCAAGTTAAAGGCGTCGAATTTCTTCATGAATTATTTGTTTATCAAAAGGGAGGTATTCTGGGTGATGATATGGGACTTGGAAAAACGGTCCAGGTTGCAGCCTTTCTAACTGCTGCTTTTGGCAAGACTGGCGATGAGAGAGATGATAAACGGATGAGAAAAATGAGAAGAGCCGGTAAACGCTGGTATCCACGAGTGTTGATAGTATGCCCGGGATCTTTGATTCAGAATTGGGAAAACGAATTAAAACGATGGGGATGGTGGCATATCGATAAATACCATCAAAAAGACAGAGAGGACGTACTGGAAACAGCAAAAGCCGGTCGCTCGGAAGTTGTCATCACTACATACCATACCTACCGAAATCACAAGGAAGACTTGAATCTCGTGCCTTGGGATTGTGTTGTCGCTGATGAGTGTCACCAATTGAAAGAAATCAAGTCTGCAACCACCGAAGCAATGAATGAGGTCAATGCTTTGTGTAGGATTGGACTCACCGGTACAGCGATTCAGAACAAATACGAAGAGCTCTGGACGCTTTTGAATTGGTGTAATCCTGGGCGATTCGGACCCTTATCAACTTGGAAAACCAGCATCAGTGGTCCTCTGAGGCAGGGCCAATCTCACGATGCTACATTTCATCAATTGAAACAAGCGAGAGAAACTGCAAATAAACTGGTCAACAACCTGCTACCAGAGTTTTTCCTACGTCGAATGAAGAGCTTGATAGCTCACCAGCTTCCCAAGAAGACCGATAAAGTCATTTTTTGTCCACTTACGGATATCCAAAGGGAGGCTTATGAGCTATTCCTCGAGAGCGAAATTGTCGAGGCTGTCAAATATTCAACCGCTATTTGCGAGTGCGAATCCGGAAAGAAGAGAGGATGGTGTTGCCATGTCACTGTAGCAGGGACAGATACTCCGTGGAAGGTAGGTAAAAAATCCAAGATAGTATCTCTCGGTACTAATTCTACCTCAGAATTTAGTGTTTCCCGTCGTCATCAATCTTCAAAAGTTATCAAATCACCTTGCCCTACTCATTCCGAATGCCAGTGATACTCCAGACAAACAAGAACGAGATTTGGAGTTTCTTAAAAAGATGGTACCGAATAGGTGGAAAGATCTCTATGCCAATAAGGAATCATTGTTAAACCTTTCGAATCCCGAATTTTGTGGAAAAGTAGTCTCTCTTTCCATTCCCTTCGGTTTGTGCTGATTTTTAGCTGTTAGTGGAAACTTTTGAAGAAGCTTTTAAAGCAATTTCACGATGACGGCGATAAAGTTCTCATTTTCTCGCACAGCGTGAGATTGCTAAAGATGCTCCAGCACCTCTTTACAAACACTAGCTACAACGTTAGTTTCCTTAGTGGTGATATGCCAATTGACGAGAGACAGCAGACTGTTGATGATTTCAACTCAGATCCCCGTCAGTTTGTTTTCTTGATCTCTACCAAAGCCGGAGGTAAGTTGTGTTTTCACCCATTCGCTTCCAAAGTAATCCACTAAATCTTCTTAGGTGTTGGCTTGAATATCACAAGTGCGAACAAAGTAATAATCTTCGACCCAAATTGGAACCCAAGTTACGACCTCCAAGCTCAAGACCGAGCATATCGTATTGGACAAACCCGAGATGTCGAAGTATTCCGTCTCGTGTCTGCCGGTACTGTCGAGGAAATCGTCTACGCACGTCAAATTTACAAACAACAGCAAGCCAATATTGGCTACTCTGCCTCGGTAGAGCGCAGATACTTCAAGGGAGTCCAGCAGTCTAGTGGGCAAAAGGGTGAAATCTTCGGGCTCGACAACTTGCTTACCTTCCACGGAGATAATATCGTTCTTCGAGATATCGTCAACAAAACGAACGTGGCAGAAGCCAAGCGTGGAATCGACATGATCGAAGTAAACGTAGAAGAACTTGACGACGACGACAACCCCCTCAAAGTCGACGACGACGATGACGAAAACGGCGCCATGAGCCAACTCGTCGCCCTCATCGAAAAAGGCGAAGATCTCAAATCCGCAAAATCAAAATCTAAGCCGAAAATGGATCCCATCCAAGCCATCCTCACATCAGCAGGCGTCCAATACACGCATGAAAATTCTGAAGTCGTGGGTTCCTCTAAGATTGAAGCGGAACTTAGTAGACGAGCTCAAGAAACGGGGAATGATGTGGATTATGGGGAACAGAGACTCTTTGCGGAATCCCAGAATGCGGAGGAACAGTATGTTTTTCATCCGCCGAAGGATGTGATGCAGAGGCAGTTTTGCACGATGGCGAAGACTTTTGGATTTGAGAGTGCGACTGAGTTTGCGCTTGTGGTGGAGGGATGGACGACGAAGCAGAGGAGGGATTGTTTAGAGAGATTTTATTTGAAGAGGAGGGATGGGAATGGTGGGGAGAGTTTTAGGAGTGAGCCTGTGTCTGAGAAGACGATTGACCACGTGTTGGATGTGTCTGACGAGATTGAGCGTGGTGATGAGCCTGTGTCTGAGAACGCTAATGGCCAGGTTTTGGATGTGCTTACAGGGAGTGAGGACGGTGGTGACGATATTGGGGATTATGGACTTGCGGAACCGGTAGGTGTGGATGAACCGACCATGGAATTGGACGTCCCCTCGGCTGATATTGCAACTGGATTCGGCAACGCGAACGGGGACGATGATGGGAACGGAGCTGGTAGTGAAACGGAATCAGATGAAGATGATGAATTATGATCATACCACGGGAAGGATGAAGTTTTTATGAGCTTTGGGATCCGGAGAGTAATAAAAGGCTGATCACAGCACGACTCAAAGTTTCCAAAATAATCTTTTATGTTGGTGACCCATAAATCGAGGAGCTCTGGAGTAATATTTTACGTCCCCCAGAAAGTTGGAATAACGAGAGCTAGGAGGCAGGTACCTCGACGGGGACGCAGAACACTATTATTAATATAACATTATATCTAAAAGAGCTTCGAAATTGCTAAAAAAAATCTAGAACGAATCTCTAACTGCTAATTGATAATATAACAAGGTTGCATCTATTTCAATTAATACGTTGTAGTTTTATTTAAAATTTAAGACTATTTTTCGAGGGAACAAATTCCGACACTTTTTCCGTATTTACTGCCGCTTTTACTGTCCATCTCAAGCTCGGTTCAGGATTGTTTGAGCTTGGCACAAGCACTTCTTCCAAGTCTCACCATCTTCTCTACAACCTTCAAAGGTACTCGAATTGCTACCCACGATAAACTATTTCCCGTCCTCCACGTTCGCCATGTACCCCAACCATCACGTTCCTCGCAAGGCGTCGCTCCGCATGACGCTATCGCGGATCCGATCGCGGCGAACTGAAGTGGGCGTGCCGACAACCGCCTGGCTAAGCGGTGATAGTGGAGCACTTTGAATCTTAACGCCGTGGATCCGGATTGAAGATATTTTTCTTAGATATCTTGTCAGAGATTCATGTCGTGCAGAATTCTGGAGAATTCCAAGAAAATACACGCCTCTGCAAGGTCTGCTTCGATTGCACCAATAAGATATGCCGGAAACCCCACTCCAACCTAGTCAGGGTCGTCACTATTCGACAATCTCAGATTCTGATACTGATAGCAACAAGTCTCAATGTACTGTAGTTAGAGTTGGGAATGACTATTCTCATCGTGATGGAACATCAGCACCAGAGCGGAGGTCACAATATGACTTAGATAGAAGGACGTCAAGAGATGAGGAAGGTGGAGACTTGACCATCAATGTACCACCAAAGATTGAAAACAAGTCAGTCACGTGGAGTTCCCTTCCTCATAAGGGTCAGTTGGCACTCTTGACTTTTGCAAGACTGTCGGAGCCTTTGGTGCAATCCTCTTTGCGTGTAAGTGCTTTTCCATGACAAAATTGTATAGGTATTCTACTAACAAATCAGTCATATCTATTTTACCAGTTAAAATCCTTTGACCAAAGCCTTCCAGACAGCACCATTGCTTCTCAAGTGGGTATCATCCAAGGTGCTTTTGCAGCTGCACAGTTATGCACGGCAATGCTTTGGGGGCGAGAGTCAGACATTAGAGGAAGAAAGACTATCATTCTATTTGGACTTGCAGGGACAGCCCTCTCTTGTATAGGATTCGGGTTTTCAACCACCTTCACACAAGCGCTGATATTCCGAAGTCTTGGCGGGGCTCTTAATGGTAATGTTGGAGTTATGAGAACGATGGTCAGTGAGATTATTCGGGAAAAGAGGTGAGTCATTTTCTTATACGCACTGTGTGGGGAAGAAAACTTACAGATAGAAGGTTCCAGTCCAGAGCTTTCTTGATCCTTCCGATGACTGCGAACATCGGTATCATTATCGGCCCAATGCTGGGCGGTTTGACCAGTGACCCAGCGAATGAATATCCCAAATTGTTTGGGGGGATCAAGTGGCTTGAGAAGTATCCATATTCTCCACCCAACATCATTAGTGCAGCAATTCTGGTTGTTGCGTCAATTTCTGTATGGCTAGGCATGGAAGAGGTAATAGTCGATTTCTGTGGCACAAAAACAAGTTACTGACAAGTCCAGACTCACGAAGCCTTCAGTAGACACGAAGACTATGGTATCGACATCAGTCGAAAGATTGCCTCTCTCTACCGCAGATTGCGAGGGACACGGCCTAGTCAAGGCTATATGGAGGTTCATGACCAAGATGCAGACACCCCAGTAGTCGAAATGTCTCCTGCGACCTCCAAGCCCACCAAGAGGGTGGCTCCACACTACCCGAACTCCCTCCCGTTTCGTCGTATATTCACGTACAATGTTATTTGCGTCTTAGTTTCTCACGCGCTGTTGGCTTTTGCCATGGGAACGTTTCAGTCTATTTTTTACACTTTCCTCAGCACACCGGTTTACGACCCAGCTCACCCTCTGCCAAATTATACTCCACATGTACCATTCATTTTTACTGGTGGTACCGGTCTTTCACCTAGAGATATTGGGTTCTCGATGGCGACGCTCGGTTCAATTGGAATCGCTCTTCAGTTGTTCCTCTACCCCGCAGTAAATACACACCTAGGCACGGTAACCTCATGGAGAATATTCTTGTACTGCTTCCCAATCATCTATTTCTTCACTCCATTTCTAGCTATCATTCCAAGCACAACGCCACCACCATCTGAGAAGACAGGATTTACTTTCTGGGCTGCTCTTACCTCTCTGATATTTCTCTTCGTCATTGGTAGGACTTTTGCTGCGCCAGCCGCCCAGATTCTGCTGAACAATTGCTGCCCTCATCCTACCGTTCTGGGCACAGTGCACGGCATCGGACAGAGTGCCTCTGCAGCTGCCAGAACAATTGGACCTGCGCTTGGAGGGTGGATATATGGTGTTGGCTTAGAAAAGGGGATCGTGGGAGCCACGTTTTGGGTTCTGGCAGGATTTGCTGGACTCAGTTGTTTTGCAAGTAATTTTGTGAAAGACGGCGATGGACATGAGATCCGTCTCGAAGGTGACGATGAAGCGGAAGCGGAAGCAGATGAGGCGAACAGAGGTTTTGGACGGTAATTTGGCGGATAGACGGGGTTCCCTCGGGTACAATCAGGCAACATGAATGGATAGGAAGTAAATTCCGACCACGTGTGAGTTGCTCTGTCAATTGAAACGGCAGGAAGAAGTTCCTCGAATTACTTGGATAGAATCGAACGCCCCAAGAGCCAATCAAGCCCGCCTGTAAAATTTCCATGCTGGGTAACTTGTCACGATGGAGGGGTAATTTGGTCACGAGTGAGGGGCAATTGCAGCTGTGAGGTACAGCTACGGCCCGAGTAGCTGGTTTCGAAGGGACTTTTTACAACGACATCTCATAACTCACAATTGACAATGCTCACCTTACGATTCTCAGCCCATGTTATCTAGCTTCAGGGCGATGTATCACCCCATCCACGATCTGGTTATTTCTTGCCACTCCGAGTTTCGAATCTGAATGATTCAGAAACGGTGGATCCAGCACATGGCGTAGGAAGCGCGCAGGGGAACAATACACGTGACCAATATCTTATTTGTACTGGCTCACCGCCTCTTCCCCTCATCGACTTGATCTCACGATTCGCTAGACTCGCCCCACAGGATCTCTCATGAACGGATGAGGACGTTGCACGCGTCGCAGAGCGGGTCGAGCCGCTGACAGTTAGAAGTCTAATTGGAACAACTGCAGACTTTGGGCGCCGTCGCAGCTTCATATTGCTTTGCTGTTCACGCAGGTGAGGTATCCACACCGCTACGCTTCGTTTCCGTCTGCCTTCCTTCTCAAGACTCAATCAATTGTTGACGCAAGGAGCGCTCATCTCTCGTTGCAAGGGCCAGCAACGTAGAGGGGTCAACAATGGACCCCACTATTGAGTTGCTTCACAGGATGTGCGAATAGAGCAAGCAGGTGCCTATGACTTGGTGCATATCTGCAGGCAATAGCAAGGCCTACTCGAGTATGGGTAAATGCATTGGGTTCTTTCAGAGGCCCGACTTGGCACTGCTTGCAAAGCTGGCAGAAAGCTGGCAAGAGATTCCCGTGCTAAGACAGATGTGTGTTATTGTGGATATTTTTGATACGGAAACGAGGGGTTCAACGTGTCGCGCTGTCCGGGTTGCCCGCTATATATGATTACCCCTCCATCCACTCCTCCCCTCTTCCACATTGTTTTGCTACCTTTTTGCTTCCTCTTCATACACACTCTTCCATCACATTTTGCTTCGTTCTCCTTACCAATACTTCAAGTTTGTAAATCAGTTTTATACCAAAGACACCCATTATCCATTCGAAATGGCAGCTGCAGTTATGTCTATGCCACCAATGCAGGGACTTTCTTTGGATGGCGGGGTTATGGCTCCATCTCCAGTTTCTCAAAACTCTTCCCGTCATGGAAGAAGTAAGCACGGTGGCAGCGTTGTCAAGAAGGGACGTGGACGCGGATACAGTGTTGTTGATGGACGAGAAACTGCCATCTCCAAAGCCCTCGTCTGGGTTCTGAAGAGAACCATCAAGGAGGGAGAACCTCAAGAGGAGGGCTCTGAGAAGTTGGTAGCTGACGCAGAAGGCTGGGTTGACTGCGAAGAAGTTGTATGTCAATTTCTTCCTCAAAATCTCCTAGCACAACAAACTAACAAGATCTCTTTTCCAGCTCCAAAAACCAAACCTTGTCGAGCTCGAAGTCACATTCGAAGAACTACACGCTGTCGTCACATCCCCAAAATCGCGCTTCGCTGTCAAGCTAAAGCCAGAATACGAAGAGGACGAAGAGGAGGAAGCCGATGAATCCGACTACCTCATCCGGATCCTCGCCTCTACCGCCCCAACCACCACCCCCTCTGCAACAACTGGAAAGATGACCCCTATCAACGCAAAAACCGAAGACCTCCCAGATTTCATCGTCTACGAGACCTCATACGCCAACTATCCTCTCATCCTCGCCTCAGGTGGAATCAAAAAGGCAGGTGGACAAGCCCTCCTCCAATTTTCTACTATCAAGGTAGACGAGGATGGAACCGAGGTGCGATCCGCCAGCGGTGCCGATGTATCAATCCACATCGACCTCCGAGCCATATTGTCAGCCGACCCAAAGATCCTCTGGGCCCGAACCGAGACCGGAAACGTCGTTACCGAAGGCGGAGCAACCTCCACCATTGACAAGAAATACTGGAAGAAAGCCGTCGGACGACGAGCTGATATCGGTGTCCTTTACGAGGACGGTGTTGTGAAGAAGGAGGTCCCCATCGGTTTGAGGGGCAAAGGAACCAAGGGGAAAAAGGGATTGAAGGGAAAGGGAGCGAATGCTAATATGAAGGAAATGAAGGCTACAAGCGGTGATGACTCTGCTAGTGAGTAGATTTTTGATGGTTGGGATTTCTTGTATACTCTGGTTGGATCTTTAGGATAGATACCCCCGACTTTTTTTTCCTTTTCACTTGTTACTTCTTCTTTAAACAAACAGACGGATAAAAGATAGAAGCGGTCTTTGCATAGCATAAGCAGCATAGCACAAACAAGCTTGATTTGTACACATCATTGAACTGGTTTCTTGAAGTGAGTCATTTTGAATATGCATCTCAAAGTGGGGAGTGATAGGAAGGAGAACAATGCACATGGTATTTATTTACCTGTATCAATAGAGAATGTGGAGAAGTAAATATCGTTTCCAACCATCGGAAAACTTGTTCCCAAAGGACAATTGGAGCAGACACACAAACTCTAAAGATAGTAAAGATTCTATTACCTATTGTGTAACTGCTAGTTGATCTCATCCATTCTTTGAGATAGTATTTTCCTCTGCAAATCTGATTCCTAAACTCATCTGTCCCTAAAGCAATCTACTTTTTCCAATTGCATTCAAGAAAATTGTTCCATCGAACGACTTTACCGCTTGAACATACTCGGCGACCAATCACATCTCAACCCCAATACAGACCCACTTTTAATCGTGAACATCAAGCTCCCATGAGCATCCATCATTTCCATCTCAAAACAAAAGCCCTTCATCACAACACAAAATGCCACCCGAACCAAATGCCTGGACACCAGCTCAACTGGAATTCATAGCAATATATAACCCCTCATTAGGAGATGAGGATTCACCCGCCGATCAAATAATCTACTACCGCAGCCCCTCAGATCGCCAACCCAAGAAGAAACGCACGGAATCCACGACGAGAGAACAGAAGAATAAACAGTTGAGAAGGATTGGCCTTGCGCAGGGAATGATTGATTTTGGAAAGACCTTTTCGAATGGTGAGCCGGTGGAGAGTGTTGAGACTGAGAAATCGAGGATTTTGGTACGGGAATTGGAAGATGGGTGGTGGATTTTGGTTGTAAGTTGATCTTGTTTGATGAATGTTCCGATTGCTGATTTGCGTGTAGTCTATAAATTCAGAAATACTTGCAAGATCAACGGGCAGCAACAAACTGCCACCAGTTGTGGAATACTCTACACGTGGACTCAAGCCTACCATATCGCTTCTCCGGGATCTCCTCCGTGCTCATTCTCTTTTTCTTTTACACCATGGGTATTCGCTCGGTTCAATATTTGCTTCGACTGAAAGAGAGAAGTTTAATGATATTGTTACGCGTTATTGGGATACCTTTGTAGCGACTTGGAATTTCACTATGCATGGAAACCCAGCGAATAACTTGTATGATGGAATTAAGATTGCGGGTTGTGGAGAGTTGGGAGTTGGTGTTGGGGAGGAGGATAGGGGGAGTGGGGAGAGAGAGGTTTTGGAGGGGTTTGCGATTAGGCTCGATGGTCTTGTTGATTTGGTGGTTTCGAAATTTGGGGCGCCGAGTCCTATTGTTGAAGAAGGGCAGGAAGCGCAGCCATCGATGCCCTGGCTTGGTGCAGGCAAGGATCCTAATGTTGAAGATGGAGTTATATTTCTCGGAATTGGAGGTTTGTCAAGGAGGGGTTTGCGGGACATTTCACATTGGATCGAGGACATTTATCAATGGGGCCACCGAGCTTACGGAATTGGGGCCAAGGACGACCACGATGAAGACCCAAAGACTAAAAAGCCACTTGCTATCGGGATGTTGACTATAGAAAGGAGAGAGCTTCGCGCTGTCATCTACGCCAACAGACCATTCATATTTGCCTTCATATTCAACCCAGAAGCAGAACCACTAAAAGACCTTCAACTTGATTCCCTCATCAAGCCCCTTATACGTTCTACGGCCACGGAAGAGGTGT
Source organism: Hymenoscyphus fructigenus (assembly GCA_001414455.1). Lineage (NCBI taxonomy): Eukaryota > Fungi > Ascomycota > Leotiomycetes > Helotiales > Helotiaceae > Hymenoscyphus > Hymenoscyphus fructigenus. Next base: position 94,547 of record LKUV01000088.1, on the reverse strand, counting down.
CTTCAAAATGTAACATTTCATGGGACCCAGATCTCTTGACACTCAAGTCGACTGCCCCCAATATACCTGATCTCGATTCATCGGGCCCACCAACATTACATGTCAAAGCGGTAAACAATCATATGCAAATAATCAACACTTATGTTGCTACAAGGGGTGAGGAGGAAGAGGAATGCATAAGTAAGAGCAAAGATTGGGTTGCTTCATGGTCACGGGATGAGAACTGGGAAATTTCCGCTGTCTCGGAAAAGGATAAGGTTTTAGATTTACACAATAATCAGAAGTAATTCTCAAGGTAAATTTCCAAAAGAGATACGTCCTATTGGTGACTTCTTACAAATTTGATGGAAAAGGTTTGTAATTCTGGTCACGTGGAGTAATCCATCCCACTCTCCCTTTGTGGAATTCTGCCGTGGCGCACCACTTCGGTGAGACCTTCCTGCATCTTCATGGGTATCTATGTGATATCATCAAAAACATTACAAGAGCTACCTTTTTCGAATCCTAAACTTCTCTTCAATCTCGCAATTCACATCATATTCTTGAGAACTCTCTTGACGTCAAATCACTCAAAATGGCAACTCAGAATGAGCAGCGGGGTATCCGCATAGCGATCGATGTAAGTCATTCATTGTTTCCCCGTTTGTCATCGAAAGACTTTTCTATATCCCACCCTCACAACTCTAAATTTCATCTGTCCAACCCCATTTTGAGGCTCGAAAGTTCGAATGATCAAGACCTCTAACGAATCAGAACATAAAACAAATAAAATGAACCAAAAACTAACCACACTCTCAGCGCGGTGGAACCTTCACAGACTGCGTCGGAAACCCAGGAACAGGCCTAATGTCCGACGACGTAATAATCAAACTCCTCTCCGAAGATCCCTCCAACTACTCCGATGCACCTCTAGAAGGAATCCGTCGTCTCATGTCCAAATTCCTCGCAAAGGAAATTCCACGTGGTGAACCCCTAGATACAACCAAAATTGAATCGATACGTATGGGTACCACTGTAGCGACAAATGCTTTACTTGAGAGAAAGGGCGAGAAGATTGTTATGGTTGTTACGAAGGGATTCAAAGACTGTTTGGAGATTGGAAATCAGAGCAGACCTAAGATTTTCGACTTGGCAATTCGCAAGCCGGATGTACTTTATGAGAGGGTTGTGGAGGTTGAGGAGAGAGTTACGCTGGAGGATTATGCTGAGGACCCGGAGAGAACTGTTACTAAAATCGAAGCACGAAGTGAAAACGATACATCGGAACCTGAGTTGGTGAGAGGACTATCTTCTGAAGCTGTACGCATTTTGAAGAGACCAGATGAAGAGACCATTCGCAAGCAATTACAGGAAGTTTATGATGAGGGCATCAAAAGTATTGCTGTCTGTCTGATGCACGGTTATACATTTCCCGATCATGAAGCTTTGGTGGGGAAGATTGCAAGGGAAATTGGGTTCAGTCATGTTTCGCTCAGTCATGAGTTGATGCCTATGATTAAACTGGTACCAAGAGCCACTTCTGCTTGCGCGGATGCTTATCTCACCCCTGCGATCAAGAAATACATTGCAGGATTCCAGAAGGGATTTGAGGGTGGTCTTGGAACGCAAAGTGTAAAGGATGAGGCGGGAGCAAAGGGAGCACGGTGTGAATTCATGCAGAGTGATGGTGGATTGGTTGATGTTGATAAGTTTTCGGGGCTGAAAGCTATTCTTTCTGGTCCAGCTGGGGGTGTAGTGGGTTATGCTTTGACCTCTTATGATGAAGAGACAAAAATTCCGGTTATAGGGTTTGACATGGGTGGAACATCTACCGGTATGTTATCCCAAGTTGCATTCTGGAAATTTGGGGAATAGTACTGACTTCAATAGATGTCTCAAGATATGGAGCCGGAAGATATGAACACGTTTTTGAGACTACTACTGCCGGTGTCACGATCCAGTCTCCTCAGCTGGATATCAACACTGTTGCTGCTGGTGGAGGATCTCGCTTATTTTTCAAAAATGGCTTGTTTGTTGTAGGGCCCGAGTCAGCCGGGGCACACCCCGGTCCAGTAAGTTCAATTTTTCAGCTTCACAACCATTCCTGATGCTTGGGTGTCCCCAATTTATCTATACTATATTTCGGCAAGCATTCACAAGCAATTGCGCTGACTCTTGATATCAGGCTTGTTACAGAAAAGGTGGCCCAGCAACCGTAACCGATGCAAACTTATTCCTCGGCCGTCTCCTCCCTGACTTTTTTCCCAAGATCTTCGGCAAAAACGAAAACGAGGGTCTCGATGTCGCCGCAAGCGAAAAGGTCATAACTCAATTAACCGAGCAAATCAACCAAGAAAGCAGCAAAAACATGACCGCTGATGAAGTAGCATACGGATTCTTGACTGTAGCCAACGAGACAATGACAAGACCAATCCGATCTCTGACTGAAGCTAAAGGCCATGATACTTCTAAACATAGATTGGCAACCTTTGGTGGTGCTGGTGGTCAACATGCGGTTGCTATTGCTGAGAGTTTGGGAATCAGTCAGATTCTTGTGCATCGGTACTCTTCTGTGCTCTCTGCTTATGGAATGGCGTTGGCCGATGTTGTTGATGAACGCCAAGAACCGGAGTCACAGGTTTGGGTTGAGGAAGGAGAGGCTAAGGAATCTCTGAAGAAGAAAATTAATGAGCTGAAGGAGAAATCGAAGATTGCTCTTGTGGAGCAAGGGTTTGGGGAGAAATCTACCGTGTATGAAGACTACCTGAACATGCGGTACCGAGGAACTGAGTCTGCCCTTATGATCATCAAACCTAATGAGGTGGAAATCAAGGAAGAATTCGATGGCGACGAATGGGCTTTCGGCAAAGCTTTCGTCAAACAGCACCAGCAAGAATTCGGCTTCACCTTCCCTGATCGAGATATCATCGTAGATGATGTACGAGTTCGAGGAATTGGAAAGAGTTTCCAAGGACTCAACAAGACTGTCGACAAGCAGTTGAAGGAAATTAAACCTCAAAACGTACCTTTCGGCAGCAAAGAGCACAGTCGCTCAAAGGTCTACTTTGATGGCAAACGACAAGATACACCTGTTTACAAGTTGGAAGATCTTGCTGTGGGTGACAAGATCCAGGGACCTGCGGTTCTTGCCGATGGAACTCAGACTATTGTTGTTACTCCAGGTGCAACAGGGTTGATTATTGAAACACATGTTGTTATAAACATTGGAGAGAAAGACCTTAATGATGCGTAAGTAAAGTACAATTCCCTTTTTTGTTATATGTGCTAACCATTTCAAGTTCATCAAAAGCAGATACCACCAAGGAAGTCGATCCTATTATGTTAAGTATCTTCGCTCACAGATTCATGGCAATCGCCGAACAAATGGGGCGAGCTCTTCAAAAGACAAGTGTCAGCACTAACGTCAAAGAACGTCTCGACTATTCCTGTGCGCTTTTCGATTCCACAGGTGGCCTGGTTGCAAATGCACCACACCTCCCAGTCCACTTGGGATCCATGTCAACTTGCGTGAAGCGACAAGCAGAGATATGGAAAGGCAAACTTGTAAAAGGAGACGTCATCGTCTCGAACCATCCTGAATACGGAGGAACGCATTTACCAGATATTACAGTCATTACTCCAGCTTTCGATCCCCCCGGTACAAAGATTTTGTTCTACGTCGCTTCAAGAGCGCATCATGCTGATATCGGCGGTATCCTTCCTGGAAGTATGCCTCCTCATTCTCGCGAATTGTACCAAGAAGGTGCTGCTATCAAATCGGAGAAACTTGTCAGTGCGGGAAGATTTAACGAGGAACGAATTACCGAATTGCTTTTGAAAGAGCCAGCGAAATACCAAGGGTGCAGCGGCACGAGATGTCTTGCGGATAATATCTCGGATCTCAAGGCTCAGATCTCGAGTAACATGAAGGGAATCAATTTGATTTCGACGCTGATTGAGGAATATGGCGAGGAAGTGGTCAACTTCTACATGGTCAATATTCAACACAATGCCGAGTTAAGTGTACGAAATCTTCTGAAGGATGTGAGTAAGAGATTTGAGGGGCAAGATCTCTCGGCTGTCGATTACATGGACGATGGAAGTCCCATCAAACTCAAAATCACAATCGACGCCGAGAAGGGAGAAGCTGTTTTCGACTTTGCTGGTACAGGTCCAGAAGTTTACGGTATGTCCCCACTTTCTCCAAGCTCTCAATTAATGAAACTTACTCACTGAACTTCCTAGGAAACACAAATGCCCCCCAAGCAGTAACATACAGCGCAATAATCTACTGCCTCCGCTGCCTAATCTCCGAAGACATCCCCCTAAACCAAGGCTGTCTAAAACCAATCAAAGTCCTCATCCCACCAAAATCCTTCCTTTCCCCCTCCGACAAGGCCGCTGTGGTAGGCGGAAACGTGCTCACCTCCCAAAGAGTTACAGACGTAATCCTGAAAGCCTTCCAAGCGTGTGCTGCCTCGCAGGGAGATTGCAATAATCTTACCTTTGGTTTCGGGGGGAATGTCACGGGCGAGGAAGCTACGAAAGGCTTTGGATATTATGAAACTATTGCGGGAGGAAGTGGCGCTGGGAGATACTGGGATGGAACGGATGGGGTGCATACTCACATGACGAACACGAGAATCACTGATGCGGAGGTTTTTGAGAGAAGGTATCCTGTTATTTTACGCGAGTTCTCGCTTCGTGCTGGCTCTGGAGGTGCTGGAAAATATCGTGGTGGGAATGGTGTTATTCGTGATATCGAATTTCGCATGCCCGAGACGCAGGTTTCTATTCTGAGCGAGAGGAGAGTATATCGTCCTTATGGATTGGAAGGCGGTGGAGACGCCGAGTGTGGGTTGAATATCTGGGTTAGGAATGTGGAGACTAGTAATCCTGAACGATCGGATGCGATGTTGAATGGAGGGGAGGCTATTGGGGAGGCAGTTTATGAGGAGAGGAGAATTAATTTGGGAGGCAAGAATACTGCAAAGATGAAGAAGGGAGAGAGAATTATTATTCATACGCCTGGCGGTGGTGGATGGGGAAAGGTTGGGGAGACGAAGGAAGATGAGAAGAGGGCTCTTGATCCTAAGCATGCGTGGAGAGGTGGAAGCCATGCTAGTAGGGAGGAGACTGCTTTGCAAGCTTAGTTGTTAGCCAGGTTGGGGGTTGATGAATAATCTTAGCCTGAGAGGAATGAATTCACACTTGCTTCAAAATTGGCGCTCTGTTGAAGTTAAAATCCTCTAGTACATGGTACATATTCTCGCTTGTGTGAATTAGCGAGGGGTTTCTCAAACAGTCCAACTCTCACACTTGGAATGATACAAGCTAGTTCATTTTCATGAGACCGATAAGAAGTCAAACGCCCATTACCTCGAGAAACCAAAAAAGTTGATATCCAAAAATGTTTGCTGCACTGAAAATGATTGTTCCATAGTAAAGACTAATCGCTGTTGATTTTGTGCCAGTCATGAACAGACCCTGCCTTTGTGCTTGTTTCCTAGCGATTCAGCATTTCTCCCTCAAGGTCGTTGGAAGTTCCGATCCCACTGGCTCAAGAACTGGTAACTCAAAAACAACATTTTCACCAGGAAGTTCATGAACCCTCTCTCTCGTTCGTAACTCAAAAAGTTCGCTCCACCAGTCCATCAGCTCTGGTCTTCGTGTGAGAGTGAGGGGAAGCTCAAATCTGTGAACGCTCTCTGAGTGAAGTTGCGGTTTGTCTTCGTGGTTGCCATTCTTATTATCTTGATGCTTTTTTCTTGTGTGTATCCTCTTTCCTTGTCTTGTTTTCATTGAAAGGAAGACTCCAATTGCCACGATGATGAGTAGCATTGGTACGATTATTACACATGCGATCAAAACGACCTTAACATGGGAACTTCCTGATTGCCGTGAGTCAAGGCGATCCCCGGGTGTTGAAGTAGCTATCAAAGACTTAGAAAACACTCAAAACGGTAGCGTCATGGTTATGGATCCTCACCTTCTATTTCCTTCAACCTAGTAGTAGATAGAACACTTGCGGAGGTTTGTATACGGGTTGTTTCGGTGCTTGTAATTACCGAGGAAGAGTTCAACGAGCGTTCAATCTGTCGCTGCCTCATTGGGGGCGATGAATATGAAGGCTGAGGACCCGCTTGAAGGGTTTTCTTGGGATCAGTGGATATCGGCGAATTTATTGATCTGCAATAGTTCAAAATTGAATGGAATTCATCCATAGCATGCGTTGCCAAAACATTGCCTCCGGGGGTAAAAATGACACAATTGTTGCATGAAGCAAAGGAGACAGAAAAGGCCGAATCTTTCTGACATGTGGTTGTCGTCTGACCTAACTCGTGGGCCTTTTTAGTTGCATCGTCTATTGTGATTTTTTCAGTCAGAAGTTATACTCTAGAATGAATGGTTTGGGAAGAGTTACTGCATATTTCTACGCATACCACTGGAAATCTGACAAAGTCTCGCTGAAGAATCGGCTTTCTTGTGTCGCTCTTCATCTTCCAAGAAACGCGCAGGAATGAAACGGAGAGGAAAATCATACCTTAAGGGGTAGAGTGATTTCAAGTACAGTTGGAGGGGTTTCCATCAGTAGTAATGTATGGTGGTACAACAGGACTTATCGGTTTATGCAAGTGCCATCATCCTTCAGGCGATATTGTTTGAATTTTACCGGACGAATCACTACGGGATACCAGAGTAAAATATATTGAGATATAAGCACAGCCCAATCACACGTTGGAAATCGGGGCTGTGAGGCTGTAGAAAGATGATGGACCTTACTAGCTAGCTTCAGACTAGACTCTAGAGTATCTATTGTAATTTTTCTAATGTACTTTTCGAACCCCTATCAAGAACACCTACTGTCCCCGATATGTTATTTTCCCATCTTCTATAAATTCCTCTATGATTAGGGATCGTGTTAATTAGGACCTTTTGATTATCCTTTGGCTATACTCGCATTGGTAGTAAGCAATATCACCTTTGGAAATTTGACCCGCGTAGGAGACGCTTTTTTGAGCCGATTCTATTCACATTTTTTACCACTGTACCTAAGTTTCCTTTCTTATAACTTTTTACTTGTAGTTCTGAAACTTCTAGACAGATGCAATAATTTATAACTCCACAAATGGCTATTACTATGAAGGACAGAATATCTAAGAGGTCGTGAAGTGAAAAAAAAAAAGTGTTTACCGTGAATTTTGGGCACTTGCTCTTTTTACACCGAAGTTGACCACTCTTGACCGTATACCAAACTATAGAACTAACTACTCACTCGAGTTACTTACATTTTATATGTACATACTCGTCTTCAAGAACTCAGAAACTTCCTTCGCAATTATCAAGACCTTGAATGGCTCCTGTACATTCTAAATAATTGATGAGAATTGAGTACTGAGAGTAGGCATACCAAGAACCCTCGTACGTCACTTGACTATTACGCAACATCTAGTTCTTGGATAAGCTTAAAGATACGTTATATTAAAGCAAGTAGTGGCTATAAATTTATAGGCATGGTCAGAGCAGGTGGGACAAACATGTAAGATATAAAAAAACAAAATTATTCTTCTGGTAAATTACGCACCCTTTTTGGACTCTTTTGCTCTCTACTCACGGTACAATTAATAGCGTTCCAAATTGCAACATACCAATAATATCGAAAGTACGGATGTGTATTATGCCAACCCCAACCAGCATTCACTTTTTTACTCTTATCTCGTTCCCAGCTCAATCAACTAGCAACCAACATCTATCCTGAGCCAATGGAGACCACCAGAAAGTATGTCCATAATGCTTAATTTATCTTCTATTGGGAAAACGGTAAGAGGTTCATGCATAATTGTATAACCATCACCCAACCCAAGTTTCCTACCCACTTAGCCTTCCACTCTCTCTCACCCTCTCATCCATCTCCCTTCTCCTGGCGCTTTCCCCTCCCCTCCACAAACACCTCAACCCCTAGCACCCCTCCACATAACACCATGCTCAGTCCCCCCCATCCCCTCCCCATTCTCATAGTCCTCAAGATTCAGCTCCATCCTCCCCACCTCCTCAAATCCAAACCGTTCATACAACCCCTTGCCTTCAGGACTAGCACCCAAAACACACTGGAGTTTCCTCTCATCGACTTCTTTTAAGCCTTCTGAAAGCATGAGGGTACCGATGCCTTGGCGTTGGTAGAGGGGGTGGATGAGGAGGGCGTTGAGTTTAGCGTAATCTTTCCCCTTCGTAGCGTCCAGCATCCATTGATCCGCAACAAGAAAAACATCCTGACAGAATTTTAGGTTTGCTGTAATGCCCCATCCTTTGTTGTCGTTGACTTCTCCCTCTTTCTTCTCGCCATCACCCACTCCCATCTTCTCGCCCTCGCTCCTCTCCTCTTTGCCCTTCACACCTTCCACCTCCTTCTTACCCCCTTGATCTTCGCCAACTGCAACGAAACTCCAACTCCCCCACCCAACAATCCCTCCAACCCCCTCATTTTGATCCTCAACCACAGCCTTGAAATTCACAGTTTTCTTCCTCTCCCCCTTATCACTCACACTTTCCACTAAGCTCTTCTCCAGCCCCCTAACTCTTATAGCAAGGTTCTCATCCGTATCCTTCTTCGGCCCAAAAGCTGTCATGGAAAATGGGTCGCGAAGGAAGACTTGTGATTCAAATAACGCTAGAGCCGGGAGATCTTGGGGTTGGATTGGGAGGATTTGTATTCGTGGTCTCGGTTGTGACATTTTGGCGTATATATACTGGTTTATCTGAGGCGTGAGAGAGTGTGAGATAGCCAAAGATGAAATCGTTGTGCTCCAAGAGGAGTTGGGAGAAGGTGTAATTCTCAAACGTGAAAACTTGAGAATTGAGTTCTGTCAAGTGGCCAAAGTCTAGACACTTTCTTGAGACTTCCTCACACTTCTCTTTATAGAAGTCCGCCTCTACTTGACAACCCCGAAGGGTTTCGATGTAGAGCTGAATGGGAAGTACACGATTTGGCTTGGCGTTCTGCGGCATGAGTCATTTGCCGGATTGCCTATTGATTTCGAGAAGCAACGGGGAGCGATTTTGGAAGGTAGAATGGACTACCTACTGAACGAGGATTTTGGAAGTTCGTAATTTTTTGTTCAGTGAGCGAGCATTGAAACTCGCTTTGAGTCGCCCCACTTCCAAGATTTAAGGGGGGTCCATCTTCCGATAATTCTTTTGGGCTTTGTGATAACCATCATATCTTCATATGCTAAACTGCTCGCTGTAGCTCCAAGCAAAGGGGTATCAATCGTCATCATAACATCGTGCTCTGTCTTATCATCCATCTCCCAATACCTTCCAATCAACACCAACCCCATATTTAGTTCCCTCAACAACAATCTCCCAAACTGGCCCTTTGATGCCCACCATCCTCCCCTTCTCAACTTTCTCTCCCCTCTGTAACCCATTGCCCTGTCCTTCACCAGCAAGAATAACTTGTATATACCCCACATGATCGATCATCTCCCCAGATCCCACATTTTGCATCTGCCGTCCCCGAATCATACAAATACCAGAACAACCACTAACCTCCTCAACGAGGACTTTCACCAACCAACTTCCTTCTCGGGAGGCGTGGGAAGGCGTAGCTTCAATATTGAAAAGCCAGCCCTGGACTTCAGATGCCAAACCACCGGGTATGTATTTCACACCTTTCCTACGAGGAGAGAACTGCTCGGGGAGAGGATCAACCTGTATCTGGCTCTGTTCCGCAGGATCTGGAGGGCGGAAGGGTGGTAGTTTGCGGAAGGTAGATAAAGTAGGATTCGTAGGGAGGGGGGTAGATGGGGGAGCGAGGAAGCGTTGTGCTGCTTGGGGGAGTGCGCGAGGGGGACGAGGTGGTGGGGAGGAGAGGAGGGCGGAGGAGGAGGTAATTTGAGGATCGTTTTGATTAGGGTTCTCGTTGAGGTTATCATTTTCGAAAGGGGAACTGCTTGTAGATGCTATGCTTGCTGAAAGTCGTCGTCGCTTCGGACTAGGTGCTGAGAGGGGGAAATCTGGATCTTCTTCTATTGTGGTATCGCCGTGTCCTACCTCTTCTATTTCTCTCTCCTCCTCGTCCCCTTCGATGGAGGCATGGATATCATCTGATGAAGTAAACGTATCTATCGAATCCTCCGCCTTCGCGACTCTCCTCGCAGGCGTTACGAAACGCGATGCTGACGGCGTGGGAGCATGTCGTTCCTGGGTAGGCACAGGTCCTTGAGTAGCAGTTGGACGAGGAGTGGATGGCACATTGAATCGAGGGGTGGCGTTAAATTGCGGGGTGCTGCTTGGAGGACGAGCATTGCTTGACGGAGGTGGGAGAGGAGGGGCAGGTCGCGCTTTGTATTCTTGGGCCAACGGTGTTTTGCGCGCCGGAGCGTCTTTCTTGATGACGAAGCGTCGGGGCGATGGAGTCTGTGGTGGAAGATGTTTAGTATGATGGTAGCAAGAAGAAAAGATGTCGAATAATGTGTTCTTACCACCGGAGGCGGAGGCATTTGGGAGCCAGCATTTCCGAGTCTCTGGTTCTGGTCGGTCGGTCGGGCACTCTCAAGGCAGGGCAGGGCAGGGCAGGGCAGGGCAGGGGTTGGGGAGGGCGATTAGCGGGGAGACGCGATGAAATTGACGGCTCTGTTTCGTACAACCTCAACACCACCACCACCACCACCACCACCTCCTCCTCCACCACCCTCCAGTGACTGCATGCAAAGGACAAAGTCTTGTCACTCAGATGATGCCTTTTGCTGATGCATTTGATTGGCAATCCAACCCCATCCCACCCCATCCCACGCTCTTAGGTCAGTGCAGCCCAATGACGTCTCGACTGCTACTCGTAGACTGCAGCTAATGACGATCCCCCTCCCCTCTACCCCCCCCCCCCCCCCCGAGGGTCAGGTCAAGAGGGGTGTGGTGAAATGTAGGTGTAGGAAGGGACTTCCAGCTTTTCTTTCTTTGTATTCAAGCACAACCCAATATCTTTCTCTTGCCATCTCATTCTCTGCTTGATCACTCTCACATTCTATTCCACATCTCGTGTTATTTATTCGCAACATCTCTTCGTTATCTACTACCGGAAAGCCACAGGCTTATCAGACAACCCTTTCAAAATGCCCAACCCCCCAAATCAAATGGGAGATACCCCCTCAATCTTCCCCCTGGTTTCCAAGAAACGAGAAATAGTACTCTTCTCCTCCACAGCAATAGCCCTCTATGGCTACGATCAAGGTCTCCCCTCCATTTCCCCATTACATCCTCTTTCTCACAAGGCCAGGAATGATGTCCCTAATAAACACAAACCATTCCTACCTCCGCACAATGAACATCTCCGAGTCCTCCCCAATCGTAGGAATCATAGTCTCAGTCTACTACCTAGGTTGTGCCTCCGGAGCAGTAATTGCAAGTTGGTTGGCAGATAGCGAAGGAAGAAAACCATCTATCTTCATCTGTCTCGCTACTACGGCTTTGGGAAATATACTTATGTTCATTTCCGGTCTCTCCTCCTTCTCCCCGGGCGGTTCATCGTCTTGGAACGGAAAGGCGATTATTACAATGTTACTTGGTCGTGTAGTTATGGGCCTTGGAGTAGGAGGCATCGATGCCGTGATTCCTGTTTACAGCAGCGAACTCTCCTCCGATAAAGCGCGGGGAAGAGCATTAGCGCAAGAATTCCAGATGAATATTTTTGGGCTGTTGATGGCTTATGGAATTAACCTAGGCATTACAATCGCCTTGGGAAAAGAAAACCAATGGGCGTGGAGGGTGCCGATTATCGTGATGCAAGCTTTTCCTATTTTGTTGATGTTGGTCATAAGTCGGCTACCCGAAACTCCTAGGTGGTTTATCAGCAAAGAACGTCGAGACGATGCAAAAGATGCCTTAGAAGATATCCACGGCGCCGAAACGGCAGTCTCGAAATTCGCAGAGTTGGAGAAAGCACAAGCAGAGGAGAGTAATGAGAAAGTTGGGTATAAAGATATGCTTCTTCTAGGTGGTTCGCAGTTTCATCCATCAATGGTAACAGTAATGGGACAGATAAATCAAGCACTCACAGGTTCCTTCCCCCTTCCTCCCTTCCTCCCTCCCTCCCCCAACCATCCCTCCCATCCATATCTAACAATAAACCCAGGTTACGGAGCAGTATCAGTCTACGGACCCCAAATCTTCGAACTCCTAGGTTTCTCCACCCGCCCCGCCGAATACCTAACCCTAGGAAACTACATCTCCTACTTCCTAACCATGACCATAGCCTGGCTAACCATCGACGTCCTCGGCCGTCGACGCCTCATGATCTGGGGTTCCGCAGGCCTCTCCCTCTCCTTCCTCCTCTTAACCCTCTTTGGCGCTCTTGTTCAATTTCCTAAAATCCCAGACCTGGCCATAGAAATCCCCGGAACAGCAATCCTCTTCCTAGCAACCACAATCTTCGGTATCACCTGGTTGCCAACCGTCTGGTTAATCCCCACAGAAATCTATCCCTCAACCGCGAGGGCGCAGGGTGCTGCTATTTCGGTTATTGTTTGGGGGGTGGCGAATTTTATGGTTACGTTACTTACACCTATCGGTTTCAATCATCTGAAATATTGGTTATTCTTAGTTTTTTGTGTGACGAATGGGTTCGCGGGGTGGTGGACGAAGAGATATAGTCCGGAGAGTGGAGGCAGGAGTTTCGAGGATAATCAGGGGTTTTTTGAGAGTGCTGCTAAGGAGGGGAGTTGGGTTGTTGCGAAAGTTGATGGCGGAAGGTTTAAGTATATGGAGAAGAAGGCTGCGCGGCGGGCTGGGGAGGAGGAGGGGGTGAGGGAGCCGCTTTTGGGGAGGGTGAGTTAGGGTGAGAAGGGTGTTAGAATTTTTTTTAGATATGGTTTGGGTTGGGTTGAAGTAGACCTTTGGATGTAAATTATAGATAGATGATTGTATATGCAAGATGTGAAAACCGTGTTGGTTCGGCATGTGAAGATTTTGCGTTTGCTCCTGGCGCTTCAAACTTATTTACTTTCTCAAATGGTATTATGTTTTCTAGATCAGTTATAGTGAGTTAAGAGGCCCATGGTGAATAAAGGGGGAAATAAGGGATCATTGGAAATGTTTAAAACGGATGCGGGAGGTGGGGGAGAGGGGGTTGCTGTTGCGAAGAATAAGATACGAGCATGATTTCCTGGTAGGCAACAATCAAAGTCTTGGGCATTGGTGTATTTGTCAGAGTGATTGTTTCCAGCTAAAATTAGGTGCAAAAAAAAGGGAAGGTGGGGAAGGTGGAAAAGTCGTTGGTGTTTTTTTATTCCGAATTTCCAGTTATCAAGCAAGGGACGACTTTCCCTTTCGTTCTCCATCCTTTCTGTTGGTATGACTTGGTAGTCATAAAGTGTGATGCAATAAGTGGTTGTATTCCTATATCTTTATTGCATGAAGAGTAAAGGTAAAGAGGGGTCGGATCCTGTGAGCTTAAGTATGTGAGTGGCAAGCCACTCACATGAGCCAAAGCACGTGGATCAACTAGGCTGTCGTGCAAGGTGCTATTCACCAGGAATATGTAACGACACTTTCCAATAAACCTAAATTTCTATTCCGGGAGAGAAAGAAGAGGGGAGGGAGATGAAATTTCGTTGGTGGTTATTAGTGGTTTCGAGATAGAGGTTGGTTATCGGTTGGTTGGTTTGGTAACGAACAAGATAGGTAACAAATAAAACTTTATTGGGAAAGTGTGTGGCTTGGGAGTTGGCTGTAACCCCTGTTGTAAGTTGAGTATAAGCAAACCATGGTTTGGAAGGTATATGTACTATTATGGTATTTATACTTGCAACTAGGAAAGCTACTCCTTAGTACTTACTGTAAGGGGAGAGCCACCCTTGAAGTAAAGAAATGAGGTTGAGAACGAGTGTGGAGAGAGATTTGAAATACTGCGGAGAGGGAGGAGGAGGAGATATAGGGGAAAGAGGAAGGTGTGCTTCCCTGATCGGAGTTGGTTACGAGTTGATTGATCAGCCTCTAGGTGGTGATGACGACGGGAGGGTAATAAGTGAGGGTTAAAAATTCATCCAGAAGGAACCCCGTGATCCTTGTCCTTGAAAAGTAAGATCGAGTTGAAATTGAGAGAAACTTCGCCAGCTTTCTTTCTGCCTTTCCATGATGGAGGCCATCAACACTGGCAGCGAGGATTGAGATGGCTTGTGCATGGGTGATAGTATTGCTTTGCGAGATTATAGGACCCCTTTCTTGTGATATCATGAGACAAGTCTTTTGTACTGAACAGTAATTTAAATGAAAGCTTGGTCATTCAAAGTTTTCCATAGGAGAGTGAAAAAAGGAATAATAATTTTTTACGAACATTTAGCTTAGAAAACACGATGTCTGATAACCGCTTCAAAAGACAACTAACGAAGGGTCTATATATAGATCAGCGAAGAGGAAGCTTATTCTCCAGAACTAGTCTGGAAATCTCTCGCTCATGAGCGAGATGAGATAAACCCCCTCAAAGGTCATTTCCGTCTTAAACAATTGACTTTCATCAATAGACCTTATCCAAATTGTCTCCAATAAAGAGAGTGCTGGTGCAGACAAACTCGAGGATGGTAGAATAGAAGACGTCAGACAGTATATGCGCGTTAGTTTGAGTGGTACTGTTCAAAATTCCAATGAAATACTACGACGACTGCCCAATAGTGATGAGGGAATGAAAGTGGTGGTTCATGAATTTCGTATGGTAGTAGGAGTGTCTATGCTCGTCCTTCGTACGCGGAGAGCAATGATCAAATTTTCCAAATCTGGTAAATCTTCCAGCTATCTTCATCATATGCTGAAGGCTGTGAGCGAGTAAAAGAGGGACGCTGTTGGCTGCAATAAATCCAGCCCCTCAGGAGGGGTACCAATAAAAAAAATGGCACACCCAAAAACCGCTCAATCTAACTTCAACTTTTGCCAAAGAACAGACCATCGAGCAATCAAGAAGAAACTTTTACTAAGTACAAATCTGCCCGCTTTGGGTAGAGTTTGCAGCTCCGGGGATACTGTAGCTGTGGTGGGGGTTGGTGGTTAGGTAGTTTTTCATCCCCCCGGCTTATTGGTTGGCCCCCCCCCCCCCCCCCCCCACCCTGATTCATTTTTTTGTCAACGAAAACATATATGGAGACCCCTCCCCGCGGGGAGGGGGGTCTGAAGGCGGACAGAACCGTGCCTTCCCTACTCGTTCTCGTTGTCTTAGCGCGGTGGCAAATCGTTCTTCGCGGAGAAGGAGCGACCTCTGGGTAAGGACGCGACGATGTGCTCAAGTGGAGGTGAAAGTGTGAGGAAGGACCGACCTAGGACTAAGAGTCTGTCAACCTTTTTCCCTCATGACGCATCGCTCCTTTCTCT
Organism: Hymenoscyphus fructigenus; assembly: GCA_001414455.1. Lineage (NCBI taxonomy): Eukaryota > Fungi > Ascomycota > Leotiomycetes > Helotiales > Helotiaceae > Hymenoscyphus > Hymenoscyphus fructigenus. The sequence continues at coordinate 79,214 of LKUV01000088.1, read as the reverse complement.
CGGCCCTTAACTCTTGACCTTGACCCTCCGGACATCTGCGCGACACTTTTTGTTTCTGCTCTGGTCTTGCATTGAGGGTCGAGTCGACGCTCAAGTAAGGGAAGGAACGACTCTAAACAGTGTTTAGTAAAGGTCGGCCACAGAAAACGGCTCTCGACTCAATCTTCCTCGTCCGCAAGAGAAACAAACATGCACATGATTCGTTTTCACGACCATGTTACGAAAAAGTACTCCCCCTGTGCATTTACTCAGTCACCTCTATTACATTGATGATCTTGGTATTCAGAATGGACGAACTCCAAGTAGTAGTATGCAGTGAACTGGAACGTTCGACACCGTTGCATGGGAGGATGGTTGTGGTAGCGAGGCACATGAAAATTTGGCATAATAAAAATTTTATTGTGTAAACTTGTTAAAGATAGAATAAGAAAGTATTTTTTCCGCGACTGGAGTTCCAGTCAATCCGAAAGGTTTGCACCAATTTTATAAGAATATAACCTTCCATGGAGCCAAGTCCAATGCAGACCGACCGCCTTTCCAAAGTATTTTGTATGGAGAGACCTTTAAAGGTACACTCCAACAACTGAAAACAAAAACAAAAATCAATCTGAGACTCCCCTACCCAACTTGTTTTGCATGGAATGACCTTTAAAGATAAACTCCAATACCCAAGAACAAAAGACAAAAGGCCAATCTGTTTTATAAAGATAATTAAGCCCACCCAAAGAACCCAATAGGAAAAATCCACCAACGAACGTGCGATGATGGGACGGCGTAGAACCCAGTCCCCCTATACAAGAGAACTGACACTACAACGTATATAACTAGCTAAACGAGGAAAGAATGTTCATTCTCACTCGATGTCTTAGCAAAAAGGTCTGGATCCCCAAGATAAATAAGAAGGAAAAACAAAAGTAATATAGGGAAGAGGGCCAGACAGCTATCCGTGTTGTAGGGCATGTCTACGATACGAGGAGACTCATATTTTGAATCTCAAGCTGTGCAACCCAATCCCAAGAGCGTGGAAGCCCTCTATCATGGTTTTGCCACATTTGACGAACAAGTCCTTCTGTGTCGTCAATATTTCCAAAATTGCTCCAGTTTCGTAGTTTCTGGAACTGGGTGGTGATATTTAAGCGGTCGGGTTCGGAGGTGCATATTGCCCCGAGGACGAAAAGGGGGAACAGGAGACAGGAGGAAACTCTTTTGTTGTTGTCGGTGATATCGGAAATTCCGAGAATGTTTTGCGAAACAAAATCCCGAATCGGGGGATCTTGTAGCTGTGACGGCGCAACGATTGACTTAAGCCAAAGGAAGAGGGCTCCGCAGTATAGTACCGCCATTCGAGAGGATTCTGGCGGGACTTCTGGCCTCCAGTTGACGAGGTCTTGCTCAATGTTCAGCCCAATGCTGCTCACAGCAGCGATGGGATTTTCGGTGCTTGATATTGATCGAGTTCGCAAGGCAGATATTCCGACTGTGAAATCACTAAAGCTGTCCAAAAGATCAATCATAAACGGACCATGTTGCGAGGCTGTCAGACCTCGAATGCGAGTTCTTGAAGCACCATGGAAAGGCAACGTCACAGTTGCTAGGGAGTCGTGACACAAGAAAAATTCCAACAAATACGGATTGATGTCCGTTACAATAGTCTCGCGACCATCGTCCTGGCCCATTTCTAACGGTGAGCCCAAAATGAGAACTTCCCTCGCTTTGCTGAGATAATTAAAAGATGAATTATCCTTTGACCCTTGGCAGTTCGAATACATGCAAAGTAGAAGGTAAATGGTGAAAATAGTCTCTCGATACTGAAATAAGCGAGCGTCCGAATTTTGGTGCATGTTTTTGAGCATTGCCAGAGACTTTGATTGTGTTTGCACTACTTCCTTATGAAGTCGTCGGGTTTCCAATGCAACATCTTCTCTGACCCCAGGTGGGATAACTCGCAACAAATGTGAACCAGCCAAGCTCAGAAGAGTAGCTATCACTTTCGTATCCGAGAGAGCCAACGAAATGAGAGTTTCCCGAAGAGGATTTGCCTCGTTATTCGTCGACAAGAGAATTCGAGAAGTGACCTCGGTGAAGTGTTGGAACAATTCTCTGTGCAGATTGGTTTCAATTCCAGCAATGAGGCATGATAGCTGATAAGGGATGCAAATCTGGTAATTATACGATTCGGTATATTGAGGCGCACAAACTTCCAAAACAGCCATGCTGCTGGCGGGAGCATAGGCAAACATATCCCATTCACCCAGAGGTTCGTTGAAATCAAATGAGGAGGCTGGAAATGGCTGTTGAAAATTTGGTTGAACGAATGGCAATTCTCGATCTGAGGAAGCTCGTTTGGAAGCCAGAGCTCTTCTCCCTACGGGTGTTGTTTCCCATTTTCGGGGCTTTAGATAACCCGGACATTCTGCTCCAATTTTCGTACAATTTTTGCAGTTTGGCCTGTTCTCGTCGCACTTCTTCCTTCTGTTGCGACAGGTTTGACAGCCGGTTTTTGTACGTCGTATTTTCTTTGGAGGACCTTCGTCTCCAACTGGGACAACCTCCCCGTGAACTTCAGAAGCCATTCATGCTCTGGTTAATTGGAAGGGTGGGATGATTGAAGCGAGCGATGAAGGAACAGAAAATTGAGGTTAATGATAGAGTGCGATAAGCACTAGAATGAGCAAGAAAATAAATTATTTGATCGTAGAAAGGGAATAAGAGCAAGCGCAGAAGAAACGAAAATGGGCGGTGGAAGAGGATACGAGGAAACTCGGGGAAGAGGAGAACATCAGATACTTACGATGAATGTGAGTGCAAGGTTGACTGGCTCGATCGGCGAAGAGATGCAGGAAAGCGCATGAGGCTTCCATGCATGCAACGGTATCAAATGACCACCGAAAGAAGTTGGTGGCAGACTCGACCAGATTGCTGGGCTCTCGAAGGGAAAAGTCTTGTATAGGAATCCATAACGATACTGACGAAATTAATGAAACAGCGCTGGCAACTCAACCGGAGAGACTGAGATCTTGAAGGGATCGTGGAAGAACATGAAGTTTCGAAGTATATAATCGCAAATCGGCAGCGGGGTGAAAAAAAGCCATCAAGAAGCAATTGCTAACCAGCAAACCAATGGCACAAAAGTGGCATATTGCATGACGAAAAAAGAAAGTTGATGAAACGCGAGTAAAAATCGCCTGAGAGCTATTAGCTTAGATAGGAAGATGCAAGGATGGGAATAACCCGCCTAACACGTGATAAACCCCCCTGTTCGTCCCGGCGCTAAGAATAAGCGGCAAGAGCGGCAGCTCTCAAATCCTGGCTCTCCAACATGCAAGACGAATCGAGACAAACCAACCGATTCCAACGCCCAAGTCGCTTGATTGCGACCGTTTATTAGTCGTCAAAGTGACACTCCCGTCTTTGCACTTTCCCATCACATTTGTAAGATCAATCTCATCATATTGCGCGTCCACCACCTCCACCACCTCAGCCTTTTTATTGTTCAACAGCCAGTCAGACTATCGCCTCACTTTCTCCGCTTTTCGATTCAGATCCAACGTCCATGAATCGGATCGCATCCTCGAGAAAAGTGACAGATAGGTGGACACGGAGGTGTGATATCCTGCCGCTATCATTGTTTCCTCAGATTGTCAGATGCAGCTTATCACGACTCCAGCTGTCCGGTTGATGCTATTTTAATTCATGTATTTTGAGGTTGCAATCACGAAGTCGGGGGTTGAGCTTCAAATTCTACAGGAGGTTGGTTCCCGACAATTCGGGTCATATGGCACAGCAATCCTGATCAGTTAACAAAATATTGGTTTTTATTACATCTTGATGATAACGGGAAAATTCAAACTCCCATCTCATTCCTAATTTGTGATACAGTAGTTGGTTCTCAATCTTAGTACGAAACGGGTTCGGCGGCAAGATTTTAAACCCTTGTTTGTTGGTTCCAAGCGGGCGTTGGATTTCTTGACGCCAGCGGTTGATTCTTTTGTGAGGCGAATTGGTTGAGCTTAAATAATTGGGGAAAGTTCTTTGCTGCGCGTAAGCATGGCTTTTCATGTCGTGAGAATTTAGTGTTAAGGTTGTTGGATCGTAATTCAGCTTACTTCAGCAGAATTTCATCACATTTTGCGACATGATTTGTTAGATATTCAGGTTCAAAGACGTCTTCCGAAAAGCGGTAGCTCCATGGAGATAAAAGATCCAACATTACATAAATGGTTCTCAATTTGTTAAGGCGCCTGGTTCTCGGCGGCTATTCATGGTCAATTATGTCTGTTAATCGAGAGATTTTAGGAGAATTACGAATCAAGATTCCAGTTCTTCTAGACGTTGTCGAAGAATATTAGCCTTGACTCTTTTGTGCATTTCTTTGCACAGCCGTAATTTTGCTGTTAAAATTCTTGTGACTTAAGGATAGAGCATGCCAATTTATTAGGATGGTTTATTAAATGTCTGAGCAAGAGTTGAGGTTTTGATTTTTTCCAAATCGCTTTCTGATATCAATATCGACTTCACTTAACCTTCCCAAACCTCCGTGGTGCAAAAATAAGTTACCCTAGCCTTCAAATTTCAAGCAGGCAGTACAATGCCATATTTCTTATAAGAAAAGTCCTCCAGAGCTGGCAAATACTCCCCAAAGCCACCATCAGCCTCACCAATTTGCTCCTTATTTCCAATATCCATCAATCCGGACCTTCCTGCAAGCACATCCTTTTCTTTCGCACCCCATTCAGTATAAATTCCAGGATGAGGAACCCAGATCACTCTCATACCCGCTCTTCTTCCAGCCTCCACGCCAGGAACACTGTCTTCAAATACCAAACACTCTTCTGGTACAATTTTAGGGATCTCTGTAGGCAGCCTGGAATTGATTGTTTCCAAGGCTACTAAGTAGATTTCCGGCGCTGGTTTCCCTCTTCCATGCTTTACTCTCGGATCCCCCGCCAATATGCGAAATTCCTCTAGAATGAGATTCAGAACAGCTTTATTTTTAGACTTTGTAGCCTTGAGATCGTACTGATATTTCTTTCTACTGGATGCCAGAGCGATTTTTATCGGCATTTCATTGATGTTGTGGGCGTTCTTGAGGTTCAACAACAATTTCTGAGCTCCTGGCAGAACTTCACATTCAGGGAAGTGAATTAGATCTTGCCCATTTCCTTCCTTCTCGAATTGCTCTCGGGAGAGGGGGAGTTGATTCTAGTTGGGGAATGTGTCGCCGTTGTTGCTGCCTGGAACACCCATGAGTTAGGCTTTGATAAACAATGGAAGACTAGGACGGCCATATTTGTGAAGCACATTATCCGCGCACAACGTATAAATGTCTTCGGTGTTGAGGAGAAGGCCATCCATATCGAAGATGCAGGCCCGAATTGGTCGGAATTTCTGGTTTGGAGATGCCATGATGAGATGATGAGGGGTGTTATGTTCAATGCGAAGGTGTTGGTCCGCGATTGGTGATGAATTGTTGTTGTTGGTTGGTTATATACTTCCCCGCTTCTGAGTCGACTAACAAGTAACAACTAGCGTGAGTCTACGGCGCAAATGCTTTCATTCACCATAATTCCCCCCTCAGTTCACTAGAGCACAAAGTAAGGGGGTGGGGAAGGGGCGTTATTCCCCAAATCCACAGTGAGGGGTAATGCAGCATTGAATGGATTTTATTTCGAGAAGCCAATTTTCTGCAATGATACGGGGGTCCTGATCTAGATGATAAAGAATGTTATTTTGCGTATGGTTGAGTCGTTTGGCAATTAGTGGGAGTCTGTCATAATAGCCGAGACATCGCTTATTCCTTCTTTATGAAGTAGATAGAATGAGAGTGGAGAAGGAAAGTACTTAGTTGTAGTAGCTACTGATGAACAGATTCTGCTGGAATTACAGAACCCTGCCGCTAGAAAAGTATACTACGACAGTGGTTAGCTATTCAGTTGGAAGAACTGTAAACTTCGGAGGCGGAAGAGTCAATTGACATTGTTTAGAATAGCGACAGGTGGAAAGTTTGTGATAGCTTATAGAGCCTATCCTGTTTAAGAAGTATATTAATTTCTTGAGACCCCAGTGTTGCCATACGAAGATATAGAAAGAGTACGAATGAAAAGACGGGATATAAAGAATCATTTGTTATTCCATCCCACTTGACAGGTTCTTCTCAGACATTATGTACATTGAATATCTAACATCTTTGAGCCATCAGGTTCAACGCTATGTCAAGTAATACTTGCTGCGCTGCTTACAAATTAAATAAATCCGAGCCCCCGTCATATTCAGGAGACAAAGCAGAATCATGGAGAACGGAGGGGTCAAGCTCAGGCTGAGAGAAAAAACCGGATACTCCTGGTGGCGTTTGGTAGTACCCAGAGTAAGACGGAAGGTATAATTGGACTACGGATTCGATGGAGGTCATATTTGGCCTAAAATCCGGTGCAGGAACGGGGACAGGCGTCGATTCCTTTGTGAGAGAAACTACTTCTCTAATCATGTTCTCAACATCTTGTTTTGAAGGGTGGTATTCCGCGGATGGACTCCCTTCTCTCATACTCCTGACCTTCTGATCCCCAAGTGTTTCTAGAGTTCAATCATGCGCTCGGTTTCTGAGTATGTCGACATTTGGAGGTTTTGCCCTTGCGGATTGACATAGTCTAGAATCGCTGTTAGAGGAAAACAACTGACTCGGATCAAAGGGGCTTACAGGGATGCGTAGGCCGAGCAACATATTTATAGGTTGATTTCGGGAACAATATATCCCACACTTCGAACCACTTCTCCTGTTGAAGTTTCCTCTCTTTGCCTCGGGGTTGAGAAAGGGTGGCGTGAATATTGATCCATTCGCTCTCTGTGATCGTCTCTTTTTTCTCAACCAACAGGTGCGTTTGATCTTCAGGGCGTTTCTCCTCTTCGTCTCTATGATAACTCAAGGCCTCCAAATTGTCAAATAGTTTCCAATATCTTTGGCATTGAGGCATCCGGTGGCAACTTTCGAAATGCTTTCTGGGTTTTGTTAGCATCCGGATTATAGCAGTGGGAGGTCTCGCTTGAGAACTTACTTCAACTGGCGAACGGGGCTGAAACCAGGACCCATGTAGGGCATATGGCGACTGCCTATACCTTCAATTTCGCTGTGTAGACAATATCTTTTGTGGTCAAAGATGTTGAAAGAACAAGCATACTTTAGCGCCTGAATCTTTGCATATGCTTTGGCTCGTGGTTTGCGTTTGGGAGCAATGTCTACTGGCGAGGTGCGAGTACTGGAATCGGTTCTCTTTCTCTTAGGCGTCCCGAAATCAAAGGAACCTTGTATAGGGTTGAGGTTGGACGACCCATTTCCGAGCACTAAGTTTGCATCCTCTTCCACATAGCCAGTGTGTTCCAAAGCCAAAGACAACTGCTCGGAGAGATGCTGGTAGCTGGTAGAGGTGTGGGATGAGATCAACGGCACGTTCCGGTCCCAAGACTTGTATGATTGCTGTATTCAGTGCTTTGAACGCATCTTCGTCTTCGTCAGAATTCGATTCGATTTCGTGCTCATCATAGAGGCCGATGCGATTCTTGTCTGGGCCTTTCACAAGTTTGTGGGTCTGCGGAATAGAGCAATGGCTGTCACTACATAAAGTTAATCCGACGAACGACGAATATTCTTTAGCACTAACTTTGAAGCGATAATTGAGTATGTACCCGTCATCGATACTGGCAGAGGCTCGAAAGGACCAATTCCTTTTGCTTGATTTTCAAAGTTCGACCGGCTTTCCCAAGCGAAGCTGGACCCTACGAGACCACGGGTATAGATGAAAGGAGAAACGCTTTCCTGGAAGGGCTCATCGATAAAGCGGAATACCTGGTAACTCCCAGAAGTTGATCTAGAGTTCTCGAGTACCTCGTCACTGATTGCAGGACCCCGAGGAAGTCCATTGGGCTTCCCAAGCGAATGCCCTCGAGACCTAACCCCATAGCTACTCGTGGACCCCGGTTCACATCGTAAGGAAAGGTTGGAGGACATCTTGTAATTACTCGGTGAGAGTGGTGCTAGGGGGTGTAGTGTTGAACGAAACGACTAAAGAGAGTGGCTTTATGAAATAGAAGGCAAATTTTGGGAGGAGGGATTGTTGTAAATAGAGCCATGTTGACGGTTTTGCGAGCGTTTCTGTCGTTGTTGACTCCAGGTATCGCGCTCAACTGCCTCGGAACTCTTGTAACGGTGCGCCGATGGTTTGGTTATTTGATTTTTCCTATTTGTCAGGCTCAGGGGAAATACGTGGCATTGATGCATGATACCCTGGCTAGTCCAATTGACGAACGAAATCCATCTGCTACGAGGCGACGAGGCAATCAAAAGCTTGACAGATCTAAGCTTATTTCAAAGAGATCATCTTGTAAAGGGAGTCTACCGGAGTAATTCTACCAAATCGCAAATACTTTTGAAACAATCAACATTTGGTCTTGCTCGGCAATTTCCAGCGCTCAATTGAGCGGGAAACAAATTATTATTTCCAACGCAACAAGCGCACGTACGTATACCGCAATGCCAAGTCAATCTGAACGAAGAGAAATCTTTCTCTGCGGAAGCGCACTCAAAGGTAGAGTTAGAAGTGAACATTTGAATATACAGAGCGCGATTCCGCCTAGATATATTGGCAAGAGAAGCGCAATACTGCGTAAAAATACGATAAATATAAATTATGAATCTTAGAGTCAAGATGCTCTTTCCAGATTCCTCAAGACATAACTTGTTATCATGATCCAGTTTCCTCGTATGCCAAAGATGACCGCAACTACACCGCTTCAAATCGCTTCGGCACCACCTCAACCTGAACCCATCCTATGGCGACTAGCCATTGATCAACGCAATAAGACCTATCTATACACCCTTGTGAAGGTTGGAATCCATGATAGAGGCTCGGGCCATGCCCTCGCTAAGCACTGACAATCTCGCTAAGCATTGACCAAAGTCCCTGCTCAGCACTGGCCATTACCCCACTGCCCAGCAAGTCTCTTCCATTCCATACTTTTTTGTTCTATTGTTTTGACATCATGTATTTGTCAAGCAGTTTCTTGGAATATTCCAGAAACTCTTCCTCTCTCTATATATAGAGGAAGAGCTTGCATGTATGTATTCTTCATGCACTTCTTAATTGAATATTTGAAACCACACCTTTGAGTTGTTCGAGGTCTGGCCTCTTACAACCCTCTATCTCTCAAGTGCAGATACTGATCCAGAGGCTTTCCGGAAAACCAAAGCATTTCTTGAAGTGGTCATTTCCGTCCCTTGTTGGAAAGAAATCCTCTTCTTCAAGCATCTCGTTGCTGAGAACGTACTATTGATATCCGTAAGCGATCCAATATGTAAATTCTCAAATCAATGTTTTAAAGGCTTACTTGTTGTATTATAGTTCTCTGACACCCACCCCGAGGAAGGTCAAAATTGCCACCGAGAAGTGTTTCCCATCAACTACCAGCCAAACCCTCATCCCTTTAATTTTACCGAGGCAACAATCTGGGAGGAATACAAACAGATTGCCATAAAGAGAGAAAGAGGAAGAGTACTTTTTTTGAGATATGATGCCAATTAGAGTGCAGTCCGGATCACGGTTGTCGTCGGACTGGCCCTGAGCATTAGCGTAAGATTTATTGTTGGGTTCTCGACCCATCGTCCTGAGTTGGGGTTCATTGCATCTGCTGGTATTACCGCCATTGTTGGTGTGCTGGTTGAAGTTGGAGTTCGGAAGTAGAAGTTAGACTTAGGTGATCGATTCAATGAACATGGAAATCAGTTCAGACCGTAAAGAGTTTATTCCTTGGACATTGTTGATGTTTGTTAAGGCTTTCGTTAAAGATTGTGAAAATACAAGACGAATTAAAGGGAAGTCATACTAGCACTGCACAAACCAATTATCTAATAAAAGCTTAGAGGAATACTGATATCTTTCGAGTAAATCCAGTTTCAAGAATTATCGAAAGAAAGGATAAATGAAGTGAGATTCTGCCACTGAGAGTAATTTTTCAGCATACCCCGTAATTAGAGATGGGTTTGAGCGAGGGCCAAGTACAAAGGGGCTCAAATTTTCAATAGAGTTCTGACTGCTTACTATATCCTGATATTGCATATGTCAAATACTTGAATTGAGAAATCATTGGGGTGGAGTGACCATCTCCGGGATTAGCCATGCGTTTATAGGCTTAGAAAAAAGAGGAACTGTGAGTATAAGATAATCCAATTTCTGCTAAACCAATTGAGAGGAATCCAGTAAAGAGCAAACGAATGATAACAAAATAAATCCTCTAGTAACGGAAAATTGAAAATAAAAATCTACTGAGTAACGACTGTCTTTTTGCCCGAAAAAACAAGAGATAGCATTCAAAAAGATATTGCCCCAACGCTTTATCTCATGAAGGAGGGTTGTACCAGACAGGCTCGTTACTTCCGGGGTCGTAATGTTTATAATTTCCCATTGTGGAATCCCATATCCAATATTCCGAAGTCTCCTTCTCTGCTTTCGTCTTCGCTTCCTCGAGAAGAGAGCGTGCTCTGGAGTCTAGGCTTTGGCATGGAGTAATAGATAAACTATCGTTTTGTGCCCAAGGCTGTGGCTCCTCGTGGAGTGATTGATTGAGCCAGCGATGATACGGGAGATTTGTTGATGAATGGGTTGAGAGGCTTTCCCCTAACTGTAACCCCGAACGGGGTTGCGGGGTGGTTGTGGTGTAAGCCTGTTCTGATATAGATGTGCTGGTGGATGGCAGAGCGGTATTTTCATAGTTTGAGGTGAAATAAGAGCCCTCAGAAGAGACAGAATTGCCGAAGGAAGAATAACCCAATGTGGTCCGTGGAGCTTCAGAGGCTGCCGGTGACGTGGATCCACGAATGCGATCATCGCAAGCAAGTAAATCGACCTCAATCCCTGAATGGGTGGTGTAAACGTAATGCAACTCTCGTTCAAGCTCCGCCAATGTGGGTGATTTATTCTCCATGACACCAAAAGAAGCAGGCACTCTTTTCAATGGCAAAAGGGTGCGGTCTATTATACCCCGTCGAAACCCCTTTGCAGCTTTCTCGGAAATCTGATTATCCTTGTTCGATCGATTCGAGCCTATACTGCGTATAGAAGAAGGACTCGTCGGTATCTGAGCTGAAGCACCGACTCCACAACCAAAAAGAAGTTTGAAATGCGCCTTGGGCTCAATAAAAAATTTCCCCTCCTCTGAATATTGCCCCAGTTTCCCACAACTCCAACGTATTTTTATGAAAATTGCTTCACTAGTCCCACGACGCCTAAACCGATGATTCGTTTTCGTATATTTTTTGTTATTTTGGGAGAGGTAATTGACACAGTCTTGAGATACCCAGTTTTCCTGACTCCCATAATCGCACAGTGCTATGATGGGTACCTTATGCCTCATGGGACTTTCCGCTATTTGGTCGATTTCGACAATTACCGCATATATATTCTGAAGAAATTGTTAGCTCCTCTCATCAAAGCAACAAGAATATTATGCCACTCACTTCGCCCGCCAGCGACGATGCTGCGGCGTGTGAAGCGCCTCGCCCCTCGTCTTGAACGAAGGGCGCATTCTGGTAAGTCATTCATGAGACGCAAGAATCAAAAACCATGGAAGTAACTTCTGCCGGTTCAATAAGAGCCGCACGGCTGCCGACAGAACAAGGGAGGATGTTGTTTGGAGAATGGCGGAGTTGTTGAACCTCAAGATTTGATGAGCATCGCACAAGGCTGCCTGGTAGGTTGATGCTATCTGCTTGCTTACAGACTCTGACATGAGGTTGCGGCTCAGCGATCAAGGCAGTGTTGTTCTAGATGTTGCGGATTTTGCCGGTGTGGGATCAGGGGCAACAATTGCCAACTTCATTGGTTGCCGGGTGTCGGCCAACTCTTGAGGCATCAAAACAAAGTTCCATTGCATTTGAGCTGCATTCTGGCAATTCAAACCCCAAACTCGGGCGTCGTGCTGCAAGCCAACCACCAGATCTGGATATAATGTTGAGGCATGAGCCACACGACGGTGGAGTTAATTGAACCTTTGCGTGAAACATCGAGCCTGCCGTCAAAATCCAGCATTTCCTTCACCAACGAAAATGTCTGAAGGATACGATAAGTTTGCGAATTTCATGATTGGAAAGGACTATCCAATATTCCGAAAATTTAAGTCTGTCGCAATCCGTGATTTATTGTACAGACAGGCTGAGTTGGCAGCATTGGAAGCCGAATACGCTGATATTTCACTTCGTAACAAAAATATGAAAGGTGAACAAGGGCTGTATGACGGTAACTGGGAGCTTCTTAGCACCTCGGGTTGCCGCTCTGAAGGCGGAGAACAATGGGAAAAGGCCTTGGAAATTCGGAGGAAACTGGGGGAGTATTGTGCGGACTTGCCCATCCCGAGAAGCTCTCTGAAAGCTGATCCTCACTAGATGATTGTGTTTCTCAGTACGGTGATATCGCTAGCAAGCCTAAGCCTCGCAAGCGCGACGTTTCAGTGATGCTAGATTGGATGCAAAGACCAGATTTGGGGGGCGGATTGGCCTTCTCTGGGCCAGATCTTTGCCCTTTGGAAAAGTCCGTTTATCGGGATGGGCTATCAGAGGATTTGATGCTACTAAGCCACCGTCTTGGTGAGAACGATTCTTTCACTCGTTTTCTAGCCGGCCCAATTTTTCATGGGATCGAAAGGCTGCTCCGTTATTTTAAAGTAAGCGAACAGACTTCCCAAAAGACCGAATGCCCAAGTACTCAAAATACTGTTAGAAGCCATTGCCATTTGACCCGGAGAGTCAAATTTCACCTAGCAACCTCTTCGAGTATTCCGATGCAGTGATCATGGGGACCATTGATATTCTTGGAACGATTCTAGCTTCCATGACACCTTTGATCTCAATTATTATTCTATACCTTGTGGGAGATCTTGCATCCCGCCTCGCAGTAGTTTGCAGCTTCACGCTCCTTTTTTCTGTAAGTCTTGCCATCGTAACGAAAGCCAGGCGCGTCGAGGTCTTCGCAGCCACCGCAGCGTAAGTACTGGTCCGATGACTTTGAGTTAGTCTTTCCTAACCAGAGTGGTTTATCAGGTTTGCCAGCGTGCAAGTTGTGTTCATCGGAACTACCAATTCAAATCAAGGATAAATCATATGAAAAAGATTGATAGAAAGCATGGCCAAAGCAGTAGAATTGGGGCATGGACATCTGGCATGTTTTCTAGCTTTACAGCCAATAAAATTCTCTATGAAGCATTTTGAGTATGCCACACAGAAAGCCCATGACCCCTACAGCACTTCGCCTCCTGCAGCCAACGCATCAGGGTAAGAATCTTGGTTGGGGTAGAAGCGGCTAAGACTTAGAGGGCCGCATTTTGACCCCCTGGATTTGATTTACCTTTCTGTATCGATTCCCCAGAAGAACGTGATGTCCTTTTGCTATCAAACTGCCTGCTTCGCCGCAGCTCTGAACACTCTTTACTCGCCCACTCTCGCGCGACAATCATCTACTTAGCTCCCTCGCAAGCGGGTGAGCTCGCTAGCCACAGCGTAACCTTACAACTACCTTGTAACGGTGCAACGGGACCAGGCCTCAACCCAACGACAAGAGAATTTGAGCTCACCCGTCAAATAATTCTTGCTGTCTAGCCAACGGACGACTTCGTACTTTGGAACTCTTTGGAATTACATCTTTCATTCAACAGACGGCACTCGATTCTTCAGTGGCACACACAACAAGCGATACCCTGCCTGAAGACGGCGGAACTTGCCCTGCGTGAATACTCATGCAGTGAAGTTCCTGATTGTTCCTTTTAGGAATAAGTCCAGCTTCAGAAACAACAGCTCAATTGCTGGCAACAACTGTTCTCCGCCGATTATCAAACGCAACAGGCAGTCGATATATGCAACATAATTCATTTGGTTTTTATAGCAAAGCAGGCAGCGGATTGCTCGACGTGGAACGGCCCCAGAGACCCAGAGGGGGGGAAACTCGATCCACTACCCCGTCTTCGATCGCACCGCAAACTCCACGACCTCTATCAACGACAAGTAAGAAGGCAGATCTGCAATCGGCTCTGGAGCAGGTTGAGGCTCAAAGTCCACACCAAATATCGACACGAACGGAAACAAATCCTATGGGAGGATTTAGGGGATGGTGTGGTGGGGATTTGGAGGAAGAAGAAAGCTGCCCACGACCGGTTGTCGTACACAAGAAACCTATTCCTCCCACGAGCGAAATTCGCGGGAACATTCGCAATGAGCTCGTCTCGGGAGAAATGACTCCAGCCGACGCTGTTGTCAGCCCCTCGAACGGAGATGTACCCAATATCTCGAGAGGAACACCTTGGTTTAGCCTCTCCCAACTATGGAGAAACATACGCCGTCGACGAGCGATGATTCCTTCAGAAATAGAGCTCTTAGCCACAAACAACCAGCAACCAGATCAGCTCCACGATATCTCAGCATTTCGTCCTTTGACTAAAAACACAACCGAGGATCAACTTCCTCAGTCCGAGCTGCCTATGCTATCGTCCGTGAGCCTCTTCGATACTCACCACCCAAAGCAAGCTGCCACCAGGCCAGAACCAAATGTGATCTCGATCAAAGGTTCCGTTTGTCAACAAAGAGGTACAATAATGCTCGCTGAGAAAAAGACAGATGACGACAAGCAGCCAAGAGATTCTTCAAGAGAGGAACCTTCTGCGCACGATTCGAGGGCACTAGAAACACATCTATCTTCAGGCGAGGTAAAAGCTAGGGCACTAGCACCCGCCACAGTCGCATCCGGTGAGGGTGCTAGCAAAATTTACCAGCCTACAATCCCCCGGGACCTAGACGCGGAGCCTTGGACGACGGCTGCTCTGATCAAACTCCCCGATGGTAGCCACAAGGCCGTGAAACTATTCTACGACACTGGTTCCACGGACAATATGATCACAGAGAGCCTTGTCGACGAACACAAGTTCACAAAGCGTCCCATCCTCCCGGAGGATTTGATGGTGTACAAAGGGGTCGGAAATAGTGACTTTGTTCCAACCCATTATGCGGAACTCGAGTTAACGGACGAGGAAAATGGAATAGTCGAATTTACCAAAGTCTCGTTCAACATTGCCGGAGAGATCGGGAATCACTCGCTGCTCGCTGGCCGCACTTTCATGAACAAACATGGCTTTCGAATCAGCAGCATTCGCAGCCGCAAGAAAAATCCCGAGTCACTGGTTCTAATACCAAAGCCGGCAGGAAAGGGTGGGTTGATACTGCTTTACTACTGGAACAATCAGCTGACGTTTTCACAGATGCAAAGGAGAAGCAAGCTGCTTTGGTAGAACGAAATAAAAAAGACCAACAACGAGCCGATGAAATCAAGAGCTCCACCTCAACAAGCTCACGTGGCGCCACCTCCCAGGGGCAACCAATGGCCAGCTCTTCTCGCACCAGTGTTCCTTCCAGTGGCCATCGAAAAAAGACTTAATTGTCGAATTGATGTCGCGTTGCTATCTTTGCCAGCGTTGAAATACTCCGTAAGCTAGGGTCAAAATGCCACACGAACCTTCCTCTTGAGGGGCGATTTGTGGGCCCTCAGCTTCACCCAATGTCAAGTTTCTCTGTTAAGATCCTTCGGAAAACCGTTGTTTTTATACCCTTTAGGATAGTCATTTTTATGATACCCTCGATAGCGTTCTTCATAATACGTTTATCACCGTGTTCTGGTCCAGCCAGACGTGCTTAGCAAACCCTGGAGCCCATGCACCGTCTTCCCTGTTTCTCAAAGATGAGTATGACAACACCAAGATCATTTCATCTTGACGTCGAGAAGGACGAAAGGCAGGAAAGCACATTTCTCTGGGGTCGCTTAAGCAATCCACTGTTTTCCCTTTGTTTTATCTCTTGCTGATTCATAATTTCCAACTCGACACATACCGATTCTGCGGGTTGTTTTGCTCTACCTTTCCTTCAGGTGGTTGGATGTTCGACGTGTATATATTGGTTGTCTGTACATACGAGTTTGGTGGGGTGGTTTCCTTGAAATTCTTTTGGATGATTATTTTGAGGCGAGTGGAGTATAGGTTCAAACTCCGGGTAAAGGAAAAAAGGAATCCGTATTGATAACGTGGATTTGGACTGTTGGATTTTATGATTGACGATCTACAATAATGAATGAAGTTTAATGACAACTTGGAGAAATGGGAAAGCAGTTACCTCCGCCTTTCTTGCTCTGCTCTCTCGTTTTCCGGGTTCACCCTACTCATGTGGCTTGCCTTTGCAGAAATGGCTTCTTGAATGTGGTTTGCCCTTCGAAATTGACTGGATGGTATACCAGGTCAATAAGATCGAAGCCTGCAGATAAGAATTTGTTTCGTTGGCGTTGATTGTGTGCAACATTTCAGCAGCTGCACGACGGCTAGTGTATGCTTGTTTGTTGCACATATGGATTGAAGCCCACTGGATAGACATTCTCGTCAGTGTTTTTTCTGTTGCTATTGATGAGTAGAAGGCAGGGAAAGGTATTTTCTGGTGACCTTTGAATTCCGGCAGTCTTCTAAAAAATTTCCTGCGAATGTTGACCCTCAACTCACCTCACCACCTAACTCTTCTCATGCTTGCTTGGTATTTGTGACTGTGTAACGAAGAGTGTTCTTTGAATGGTACAGAAATTCGTGCAGATAACTAACCAATCAAATTAGCTGGGCGGAGCTTGATGCAACCTCATTGGCTGATCACCACTTTTACTGCTTCGGAAGATTGGAAGATTCCCCGTGAAAAATCATTGGTGTTCCACTTCAACAAATGGGATGAGATATGATGAAAGTTTTCTGATCCTTGAACTGCCAAAAAGGAATGCACTCCATACACAGTCAGGCAGTTCTATTATGGCTCCCAGTGGCTCCTCTCACCTGTCCAGAAAACCGAACGTCCTGCCTCGTCTCCCCACCAAGAAGGTGGAAACATACAACAGCAGGTATTCGCTGGTGGTCACCCACCCAACTACTAATCTGCCGATCTGAGGCTTGTGTATGGCACAGCGGACGGGAAGCCCAATTCTCCTTGTGCTACCATACACATGTCTCAGGTCAGCAACGCCACTGTCTGAGACCTGGAATTGGCGTCCATCTATTGTGCTCAACTCCTGGAAACAGGCAATTTTTGGCGCAGCAGTTTCCTGACGGGCCAAATTCGCGCTGGGCCTGATTCCAGGCGTTGAGCCCCCTGAGCAATGGGCCCCTGGAATCGCTGGAAACTGCCCTACAAGCCATCGTCCCATGACAGCCCCTAAAATCGCCATGGCCCTGGCCTGTAGGGTAGTTTCCAAGCGTTGAGCCCCATAGTAATAATCCAGGCGCGATGACAGCTTGTACCTGGAAATATACACTGGAAAATCTCACGATTTCTGATGATATACCTAACGAGCCTATCGGTGGTAGTCTGTGCGCTCAGGTATTCCAACATCAAAATCATCAATTCTAACGTGACTTACGGGGATTCCAGACATATGGGGATCTCGGACAGGTACCTTTACAATAGAATTTGCATGCAAAGGTACATCCGGCTCCGATATTTGAAGTTTAATAATTTCACATCCTATAATGCTAATGCTTATTCCTTCAATAACAATTCATTTAACCTAATTACACGAGTTAGTTGATAGCATACATTACTCTAAGACAGTGTGAAATATTTACAGTTAGTTGAAATATTGATTGCTCTCACTATATAAAAATGTTAGCGAATTTGCACTAGAAATCTGTGAATTTTTCAATCAGCCACAAGAGTTCAACGATAGCGTTCAGAAACACACGCATGTATGAAGGTGATTTTTAAGTATGCAAGATACTTCTTTTTTAAATAACTAAGCCCTGTTATCAATGGTTGCGGAAATTACATTGGGTAACCGATGTACCTTTGCATACAAATTCTGGTGTGGAGGTACCTGTCTAGAATCCCCCATAAGTCGCGTTAGAATTGATGATTTTGATGTTGGAATGCCTGAGCGCACAGACCACCACCGATAGGCTCAGCCCTACTTAGGGACGCTAATTCTCCGCATTCTATTTCCTATGTTGGGGTTTGTGGATCATTTAAGGCTGGTTCTCAAACAAGAATTTTAAAAGAGGGGCTCGCAAGTTTTATCCTTGAATTTTAGGCCACCCACTATCCTCAGCTATGCGGTAGGCGCATATTTCGTACAGGCCTGAAATAATGTTAGTTCCACGTCTGTGCGCTACTCTGGAAGGTTCTCCCTTTACGTTTATCAGGAATTACAAAGT
The DNA here is from genome assembly GCA_001414455.1 of Hymenoscyphus fructigenus. NCBI lineage: Eukaryota > Fungi > Ascomycota > Leotiomycetes > Helotiales > Helotiaceae > Hymenoscyphus > Hymenoscyphus fructigenus. The sequence continues at coordinate 60,962 of LKUV01000088.1, read as the reverse complement.
ACTGCAGCACGTTGGTTAGATCGGATGAACCCCTGGATCAGGTCTTTTGGCCACCCGAATGCAACACACTTTGAAATGCAAGCACAACCTAATCCCCGCTGATGTTTCAAAGACTATGCAGAAGTCTCCTAGCTTCCAAACCACCTTCCTTTAAAGGACTACTGTTTCCTTTGAAGGAGTAGTGCAATCTTAGCCATTTCTAGACTGTTGGGAATTGTAAATGTTTGGACCCCATGTTCGAGTGCCCCCTTTTATGTTGATTCTCCAGCGATCGTTCTATAGATATACAGCCTTTGTATTCTACTTCCTGCTTTACCCCTTTCTGCTTCTACTTCTTTCTACCAACATCATCTGCCCTTGTGCTGGTCGTCATAATGAACCAAAAAGAACAAGAATTGAAAACCATAAGAGACAACGGAATAGTTTTCCTTACAGCTATCCTTCCAGACCAGTTTCCAACGCACCTTACTAAGACATTCCGGAAAATCAGGTCCTTTAGGCAATTCGATTTGGCTGCGTTTGGTTCAAGCGACTCACTAGTATCACCAGAACAAGTTTTCTGGAGAGGCGAAACAACGAATCGTGCAAAGAAGATCACTGCAATCGCAGCGCGTCTCATAGAAGATGCGCCTTCCGAGGACGAAGCACGGTTTAGAATAGAGGATATTGTTCTAGGGCGTTTCAACATGGTCATTGAGTGGTAAGTTTCAACGGTGCAAACATTATCTTGCGTAGCTGATCAGAGAACCGAAGCCCAACCTGCAAGAGGCGGTTATGGAGGTCGGAAGTAGAAGTAGTGGTAGAATCTCCTTATCGCATCGCCACAAGTCTGGAAAGTCGACGGCCAGACCGTCGACCATGTCAGTGCTCGCAAAAGGAGGTACCGTCACCCTTGTAAGTTTTTCAAACAGAACTGCCGTTCTTGCATTACATACTAACCATATATGAAAGGAATGAAATTTTCTCTACCCGGGCAAACGAAATGATTTCCTTCGATTTCTCCGATAGCAGTTCTGAGGAGCGTCCCAAGAGAAGGCGCCCTGACCGCATCCTGGGATTCCGAAAAACGGTCAGCTTCAGTCGCCGGCTCGAGAAATATAATCTTACAGCCAGACGATCAGAAAATGACGCTGGCTTCGAAATTATATTGGAAGCTATCAAGAGTACTGTTTTGAATCACAAAGGAAACTCCCTCCTCTTTCCTTTTCTGATTATCGAGGCAAAATCAAGGAACGGTGCCTCATTCGATGATTGCAATATGCAATGTGCCTTCCCAATATTGGAAATGTTGAAAGTACAAGAAGACATTCAAAGGAAGTCTCAAATGACGCTAGAGTATGGAGGCCCTTTGGTCTGGTATATTGCATACCGAGGTGAAGATTGGCGTTTATCGGGCTGCTATATCTCGGCAAAGCCAGGTCCAGCATCATATGTAAGTCCTGTCTCTACAGTAGTATGCAATATTACTAACTTCTACAAGGAAATTGTAACGCTTTGGACTGGTCAATTGAATGACGTTGAGAGTACGCTGCAACTCCTTCTCATCATTGACTACATATTCGATTGGGCTCGCGATATATACAGGCCTTCCTTAATCGCCCAGATTGAGAGGCTTACAAAAGAGCCTTCCGAAGACGATGATAACTCCACTGGAATCGACACCGACAACGATATTCCCTCACTAGCCAAGCCAAGCCAATATAGGACTGTTGAGGATTGGGCAACTGCTCTTGAGCATGATACAGAGACGATGATGGATCAAGAGCACGAAGTCATGAAGTGGGGGACTCACGATTCGGAATTCGGTGTTTTCCGTCCAGCGTGTATTGTTCAGAACATTTTTCGATGCCTTTTCGTAACGAAAGCGAACATCGACGAGCTTTTTTCAGCTGTTCCCAAGAATTGTACTGTAAAGCAGCTTGCTGCACAAGCAACGCGGGCTATGGATAACTGGCGCACTGTTTTAGTGTCAGAAGATGTGCTTGACAAGATGGAAGAAGTCTGGACGAACAGAGTCAGGCCAAATAAGACGCAGCGTGCCCCGGAAACAAAACTCTACGCTTCCATCGTTTATCATACAGTTGTAACCTCTAACTGGGAGTTACATCGGATACTCTTCTGTCTCGTATTCGACGAGGAAGCGTTGAGCAAAGTCAAAGACTACAAGAAGAAAACTTCCCCCCTTTGGGTTTGCAAGAATGCAAAAAGATTTGGAAGGAGCAATGCAGAAACCTTGATACTCTCCTTGAAAACCCAGTCCATTCAACAAAATCTCGCATCAGCATTGGCCTCAACACGGCAGGTCTTATCCATAAGTGCCGGTGCTTCAGATTCCAATCCTAGCCCTGCCTTCAGGTTTGTTGATATAACTTACGTTCAGAATGGGTGGGGCGAAAAGAAGACATATGAGTTGATAGATCGGGTATATGGCTGGTGTGAGAAGAACTCTGAGGAGCCAAAGATGCCATTTATACGAGTTTCTCACCAATGGAATTCGCTAATCAGTAGCTCCACCGGCTCGACTGTCGCATCGTATTTCCCTGATTCAAGGCCTGCAACTGATGAGCATTATGTTCTGGTAGCAAAGCACAGCCGTTACTCGGATATCACTCTTTGCATATACGTCATTTCAGGTTCCACAGAGGCTACTGACCGATTGGGAGAGACTTTGGAGAATGCGTCTAAAAATGATTTAATCTACAAGTACTCACCAAATGATCTTGTCTTGAATAACTGGAGGGAAGTTGGTGAGAATATTATCTCGAATAACTGGAGGGACGTTTGCAAGAAATGGCGAACGACAGATTTTGGAAGCTGCAAGAAAATCACAGAGAAATTTCAAAAATGGAAGCAAGGAATGCCAAATGATGTCTCAGCTAGTCCCCCAATGTCATTCTCAACCACTAGGAAAGTTAAGGTACGACCTGTGGACAACCAACCTCATCAACCACAAACTCCATCGTCATACACATCATCTACACAAACGCTGACTCTACTTTAGGATGTGCCTGTTCACACAGAAGCCGAAAGTAATCTTAAGCGCCTCCGCGAAGATGTAGATGGGAACGATAATCTGCCAATGCAGAAGAAAGCCAAAACAACGAAGATATAATAATCATTGATTAGAAATTAGAGTATATTGTGATGGAGTGAGGATTGTGATGGAGTGAGGCTGCGTCTAGTCACGTGGGCCGGGATTCATAACCAAGGTCCCAAGAAGCATCCAACATCAAGAAACGAATCTCCATTTTTGAGTCGCGAAATTATTTCTGGGTATACAGGAAGTAGGCAAACTGTTGGTTGGAGGAAGTTTCCTAGGCCAGTGCATGGGTAGGGTCGGATCTTCCAGGCTTTATCACGCTGAATGTTGGTGTCAGCATGTTAGTCTGGTGTTGTGCTGATTGTTGGAAACTTACAACTTCATGGACATGTCGTAGGACCTCCTCAGCTGGAATCTTTGAGTACTCTTCGAGCAATTGACGGCTTTGGTGTTGCAATTAGCCTGTCGAACTTTCCAAGGATGCTCGAGGTTTTTGGAACTGACCTCTGGTGTGACTCTCTTTGAGATCAGCAAGGTACCATGCGAGCTCCTTGCTGGGCGCGATATATTTTACGGGATTAGAATTCCCCATCGTGAGAGCCAAAGGTTTTTTGTTGTGCAAAGTTTTTAGTGGAGGAAGATGTGTGGGAGGGAAGGTGAGTTGATTTCTTTTCTCGCCTATTGGTGGGTCACTTCATTCACTGTTGGTTGCAACAGGGCTTCACTTTATGTCGCACTCAGTTTTACTCCCTCTGAAAGATCCATCTCTCTAGTCTCACTTTCGAAGTCGCACACGTTTTTTAGTCGCCACAATTAGTTTGAGCATAGCAGTGCTACGTTATCCATGAAACACGACTGGTTTTTGGACGCAGACGCGGTGCCCTTCATTAAGTCTTGGAGCAAACATGCATGCGAAACTTGAATTGACACGACATGAAATTACCCAAAGACATCCAGCTAGAACCCAAAAATGCCCACAAATACTCCCAAAAACTTGCACTGCAAGTCGCTCCTTGACAACTATCCATCGTTTGAATCCTTGAACGCAGAAACCTTCCCCATACTCTCACAGGACACTATTTTTGTAGTTCGTTGCAGCAAATCGGGCTCGCCCAGCATTCGAAATGGATTGCGGCACTGTTTCTGTTCTTGTTTTCTTCAAATGGTGGAGTTCTGTGTTATCTCCACTCAAAGGAATATTGTCATAACCTTCTCGCTTGATGCTCCGATCTTCAGAGCTTAGGGAAAATGCAGATCGAATGCTGCCGATAATACTGTCCGGAGAATGGCCATGGAAAAGTGGGCGGAGCGTAGGAAGGCAGCCACCAGTTATCGCTGCTCCCGTCTCGACTATAGCCTATACTGCGATATTCGTGTTGGCAGCTTGAATTCCATTAGTTTGCAACCAGAAGAAGTAATACTACACACCAAGGAGGTCTCATGCGCCAAGCGTTGTTCCTGAGACGTTAACCTTCATGCAACCTATTCCGTGGGGGGGGGGTATTAATACAACTCAACAAGTTCAAATATTGAAGTGATTACAAAGCCTCACAATGCCTGCGGCAGTTGGTCTAGAACAATCAGTATTATACATCGAGAGTTTCTGAACGAGAGTCAAAATATCTCACAGAAGTCCCGGGCCAAAAACTGCGAGTAGCCCAAACTGCTGCGCTTTAGATACTTCGAGGTTCTAAATCATCGGAATGGGTAGTGCCAATACAATGATATCTGTCAGCACGTCGGTAATACAATAAAGAACCACCTCTATTAAGGTATTGTCGCAGTATTCTTCTATGGCATTTGCACTCATCCACCAAGCCGAGAAATGTGTACCGCATTAAGCGAGCCCCGCAATCCCGAAGCAAACAGACCATAATACAATTATTGCGGCTACAACATGAGATACAAAATTGAAGCGTTTTTCGATTTGAAAGAGACGTCGGTATAACAGTACCACACTCAATTTTATCAATCCGAGAGCGAAGGCCTGGAGCACGTTTATCCAGAGGATGTACTGTTTCATCGATTAGTTGGTCACACTGCTGTTGTGGAAGCAAGCAATCAAATACTCTGACTTGGTACCTTTCTCTCTGTGTTATGATGTCTTCTCCAGTCTCAGGGTCGATTAAAGTGTGATATCCAAAGAAGTGTTGAGAAGTACCTGGGATTGGTTAAGGTTAATATTCTTGTACTTCAGGATGATTACCTTACCCGTTAACATCATTATTGCAAGCACCCACATCAGAATCTACACACGTGTAAGTATATTGTGAAGAGGTAGAAATTAGCATTCTCACCAAGCCGGAAAGCATTGTCCAATCGCCTCCACCTAACTTGGTTTTTCGAATCACTCTCACATGGAACCGTAAACTTACTGCGAGAGGTGCAACAAGGGGCATGAAAATTTAGACAAAGTATCTTCCTTCTGGACCTGGCCCTCTTGTAAGCAAAAACACCGTGAGCACTAAGTTGTTCTATAGGGGAAAAGGAAAGCCAAGGAATTGTGATAGAAGTATATTGAAGATATGGGAGCGTTTGTACAGTTTCTGCTTTATATTTGTTCGAACACACTTCAAACTCGGACGACGAGTTCTCTACATAGAGACAATTCCATGGTGATTGTGCAAGGTAGAATGATTTCTTTGCATAATTCTTTGCGTAAATAACTGCGAGATGTAACAATCACTTGTTCAGGGGGATTCAACACTAAATATAGAAGCATCAGTTTCGGACAGTCTCTAGCCTTCGGTTCGCACTGTTTTATCTAACAAGAATACATTGGAGAAGCTTCTGAGCAAGTTAAACTCCTTTTGGGGCCCTCTGGTCCAGTACAACCCGTGCTCTTTGGTCTTTCGACATTCGTTGTTTAACAGGTGCCAAATTCTTTCCATCTGAGGAGTCAACAACTTTAGAAATCAGGATAAACTTGAAGGGTGAATGTTCAACCATGTCCCATCTACTAATATTGGCCTATGAGTCAGTGAGGGTTTGGTTCGTATTCCATTGTAATGCACTGTGACGTGAAAGAATCGTCACTTGACGCTCCTAAGCTCCCAGACCCCCAATTTCAGTCGCATATGCGCCTCCGGCCTTCTTGTTTTCCTAGTTAAAGGAACTTTTCAAATGAAAGAAAAACGGTAGGTGGTCACGTATGTCGTTTATATTTCGCTCAAGTCGCTCGATTTTACAACCATAAAGTTTATATAACCATAATATAGACGATGGCAAAACCCTTGTTGTTTCTATACACCTCGTCTTGACTTCTTGTCCTCCACTTCTATTCCCCAAAGTGATACAAAAAAAACCGCGGTTAAGTGGCTGTAAGAGTATGATGACCTCGGAGAGCACCACCATAAAGCGTGTGACATCAAAAGGTACCACCAGCAAGCAGCGGAAAGCGACCTACATGGTGACTTGGTTTTTTTGCTCCACATGAATAGGACTGGGCAGAGATTTTGTGTGACATTCCTGGACTCCTACGCTTATCACACAGAAAGTTAGCAATATTGTCTCAATATCCCTGCCTTGCATAAGATTCCTGCGGCCGATATATGCACTTCTTCGGCAGTTCTTCTCGGCAGGAGGAGAATGGGGTAGTTTGTTGTGGGAATTGGGCAATAAAATGGGAGTTAGAAGAGGTCAGAGAATATAATGTTGGGACCGGGTAACTGAAGCAACAAAAGTTTAAAATGGTAAGACGTAGTTTCTGGTAGACAAAGGCTGCGTCATGAAAGTTACTGAGCTATCATCCCGTAGCTTGGGAGGAAAAGCCCAATCCAAAGTAGATTTGTTTGTGTTGATAGGTACGGTGATATTTGTACAAAAAAGCCTGTTATTATTTCTGCAGGCAGCAAGGCAGAATACCAAAGTCAGCCTAGAGGGTTGGCTGGAGGTCTGACTTCAAGGCAGAATAGGATTGATGATTTATATAATTAGGGGTTTATCTTTTGAGAAATAATTCAAGGAAATTAAGTCTTGTATTCTTGCTTCTTGGAAGTGCTGCATTGCAACAGTTTGAATTGGCTTCTTACTGTAGTTTACTTTGAAAGGGATCGGTCACTGTTGAAAGGTTAAACCCGAGATTAAAGTGCTAGTTGATTGATTTCCACACCAGTGGTAGTTTGAAGACCGAGAAAACCAACCAAGATTCATAATGAGACTTAGTTCTTTGAAAGAGAGAGCGTTTGAATAATGATCGGATTCTGCGGGCCCTTGAAACAACGGCTCGCTTCATTGCGTAGCGGCAAGAAGTCATCAAATACATCTTTAACGAGAGTGAAGAAATTAAACAGACAATCCCCGACATTCCCCTAACTTAGAATTAGCAGATATTTCGCACAAGATTTCGAGTACTTACTAGACAGACGTATTTTTGACTCTCAATATTTACTCAACCCCACATCGCTCCCCATCGCAACTGTGATCATCATCCCGAGTGTTGACTTCCATACCACAAATCCCGTCCTTGCATAAGTTATCATCATGAGCGGCCAGATTGCGGGAGCGGGTTTGAACTGGGAGGGTATTGGATCCTGTCGCAAAAACAAGAAGGATGGCGGTGGTATGCTTGATGAAGTGCATTTTGGTTTTGTTCTGCCAGACGAATTAGTATATCTCTCATTGGAGAATCAGTCATTAAAAAAAATACTTGATGTTCTGTACAGATTTGGTTTGGAAAGCTCGTAAAGTTTTGGCCGAGGAGAATGTGTTTTGGGGTTATTATTCAGTCTTTGCCCTAAATATTATTCCCATGAGAAGCCGCTGCCTTATTGACGATATCGAAATTCAAATGATCTGACAAATATTCTTCGCCTCTCCATTGGATAATGCGCGATATTTGTATTCAAAGTGACTGTATTACCTTTATTTTGCATTGCCACTGTTCAAAGAATACGAATGTCCTCTGACCATATGGCTTAAGCAGTATGGGCAACACTTCCGAAAACGAGAGTTCGCTAAATGCATATGTACTTAGCCGTTATCAATCTGCGATCATGAGAAAAACATGTAGGTCTTGCTAAATCAATTGTAACGTTGCCTGAATATTTTGTGTCAAGTATTCATCAGGCTCCATGGTGAAAAGGCTAGAGAGCGAAGGGTGATTCTTAATTGTTTGAAGAGGCTTCGATAATCCCAAGTGCCATGGAACATTACTTCATTCCTATGCTTGCGGGAGCTTCGACCTCTCTAGATTTTGTACATTTCAAAAATTAAAATAGATAAGTCCTATGCTATCCGAACAGCTGTGGGAGCGTTCCCTTTCCGTTGTTCATCGTGCCATATTAAGCTATCAATGCTGTTGGATGTCGCTTACCGTTGAACGAAGTTGTACCAAGTTTACATGTTTACCAATGCTGTCAAACGTTTCCCCCACGAATAGGGACCCCATAATCTGAAATTTTTCAATACTAAGCAGGTGAACCTAGGAGCACGCCGTCCTCACCTTCCCGTTTAGTACCTGAGACTCGCATGGTCTCCATGCTCCAGTCGAAATGAGGCCATCCCAGCATTCCCTAATTCTTTCAGGTCGCTTCTGTTGTAAAACCTCCTGTGCGCCACCGGATTATGAGTGCTGCGGGAAACATTAGAATGCTAGAGGATTGACCTTAGTAGACGATGAAGAATGCAATACTTGCTGTGCAACTCATTGAGGAGGATTTCCACCTCCAGTCAGCCCTCTAGGCTGACTTTGGTATTCTGCCTTGCTGCCTGCGGAAGTAATAATAGGCTTTCTTATATAGATATCACCGTACCTATCAACAATTCCCAAAAGCAATGGGCAAATATTTCACTACTAACAGCATTAGCCGGTCTAAATAAAGAGTAGAGTGTCGAAAGAACACTGTATCTTTCCAACAAATACGTTTCCGACAATCGAACAGAAGCAAATTTAGCATGGACTGCAATCTTACCAGCCCATGGTTTTATAGCTGCGGCCCTAGAATGGGCGAAGCTTCATGACCTGCCAGACACCATGAAAAATCCTGGGCACGACAATCAGCTCCTCTATGTTGTTCAATCTTATCACGATCTACACTGCGTTGTAAGCTGTCCCATTCCCAACCCTGCTATTTCTTTTTATCAAAAATTGAGACAGAACATGAACTAACGCCACACGTAGGAAATCCTTCGTGCCCATTACCTAGCTCTATTCGAGGGAAGGGCATGGAATTGGTCTATCAATCATGACTTGCACTGCTTCGACTCACTTAGGCAGTATATCATGTGCAATCCAGATGATACACTTCTCCAGCTCCACGGTCACAGAGACACAGGACACGGCCGGGTGAAGAAATTTCAAGATTGGGATGCACTGAGACACTGAACTGAAGAATGTAACAGAAGCTATTTTGACAATTTCGATTATGCGGAAAATTCGACTGCGAAGGACTTGTTCAATAATTACCATGAAGGGGATGGTCTGTCTGTGGGGAGCTGCTATTAGCAACCCGTGCGAAGATTTCTCGCATCTGGTTTCAGTTTATAGACCCGTATGATCAGTTGCGCGTAAATTTTGCAAGTTAACACAATTGGTGCAAATATCGCTCACTTAAGTCACTTATTTACCAATCATAGGAAGCTTCAAATTATCTTCTGCATTTAGAGTGTTAATTAATTTTGTTTGTAGAAAGAGGGAGATATTGTTGATACTAGGCGGCAAAGCAGTAACTACAATTGGAGGCAATTACAGAGAGACACAGAAGCGAGGGGACAGAAGACCCAATATTGCTTAACTCAGATCTTTCGATATAACAAGAGCTAGGGTTCGAAATGCCCCTTCTTCCCCCAAATGTTCACAATTCAAAATTTAGTATCCGTAAAATGATATTTCTGAATTACTAAAACATTTTCAGGCGGAGATATTCCAATTAGAGATGTTTCCGAGCTAAGATATTTGCGCGATGTGTTGTGCTTTTCGAGACTGGAACTGCAATATTTCAAATCACGTGTTTATTAAGTAGCAAATTCAAGGATCTTCTTTGGAGATTAGAAGCGACATAAGGTCTCAAAAGACAATACTAATTATATTGCTATTTTATTGCTCGAATTGGAACTGAGTAAGATGCATCACATGATGGGGGTTTGTCACGTTTCCCCTGTTGAGACAACCGGGGGGCTGGGGAGACTAAACTTGATCGCGATCATCAATCAATACCAGAACCCATATCAAAGCATTCCCAAGCAAAGCCATGGAAACAAACCCACCCATGAATTCAAATTCCGCGGCTTCTTTAGCGGCCAAACAACAGCGACGCCAAGCAGGCAGAATCAATCGTCCCGCTCCGTCCTGTGTGTTTTGTCGGACCCGAAAGTATGATGCATCCTGATCTGCTCTCCAACACCACTGACGTTCCACCTCGAGGTTGAAATGCGACCGGAAAGAACCATGTGCAAATTGTGTCACTCGAAAAGAAACATGTAGTTATGCTGGTTCTCGGAGACCAGCCCGAGCAACCGGTGCTCCTGGGATTCGACCCCAACATGTGGAGAGCATGCAGGAGAGAATCGATCGTTTGGAGAGTCTTGTCACAAGAATAGCCTCCCAAGAGAATGGTGTCGAGAATTTTGCCTCTGAAGCTGCATCCACAGCTAATAAAAATGAAACTACTCGCCACAATGGAACCGCATCTATGCCTGCCAGAACCGATGAGAACCCAATTGATGAAATACGACATGGAGTAGGAGTGATGAAAGTCTGTCAAGGAAAATCACAATATCGAGGCAGCACACATTGGGGAGATGTCTTCCAAGAAGTAAGTTCAGCTCATACTTCATAGGACGTTACTGACCATTTCTTAGCTCAATGAACTCAAGAATGTATGGGCTCAAGTTCAAGAAGATCCGGAGTATCCAGATGTTATGAATCTCCATACTTCTTTTTCGGGTTCAGTGGCTAGTGGAGCCCCACTGCTGTATTCTGGCTTCAAGCCCGCAACATTCCGAGAAATTCTTGCAATGGTACCAGCAAGGCCAGTTTTAAATAAGTTAATCGATCGGTTTTTCGATGAACAAAACTCTCCTATGACAACACTTCGTCAGTACTCATGTAAATGCCGAAATCGTGAACGCCAGCTGATAGTTCTCTCTAGATTGTCTGCACCAACCTACATTCATGCAAGAGTATGAGGCTTACTGGTCGAACCCAGAAGAAACTTCAGTCATGTGGATTGGCATGTTGTTTTCAGTGATGGCTATGGTCGTGCTCTCATATCATTTAGTCGAAGAGGAGCCTCCGGAATACGAAGGCGTGTCAGAACGCATATCTGATCTTTACAGACTTAGAACAGTACAATGCTTAGCGTTGGGAGATATTACAAAATGTGCTCCCTATACTATGGAGACTCTATTGTTTTATGGAATTGCCGAGCAAGCTCGAAAAAGTGATAGTGGAACCGGTGTATGGCTTATGTATGGAACGATTATTCGCGTGGCACAACAAATGGGATACCATAGGCAAGTTAACATTTGAAATCTTCTCTATGTATACTGACTTAACTCAGAGATCCTTCCCAATACCCTGAAATTTCAATTCTTCAAGGAGAGATGAGACGCCGTATTTGGTTTTTTATCGTTCGCTTAGACTCCGCGTTATCATTTCAGACAGGACTACCTGGAATGGTAAGAACGGACACTTATGATACAACACTTCCAAGGAGCCTTTTTGACTGGGAACTTTCAAGAGATATGAAGGAACTGCCTCCATCAAGACCCGTGACTGACATCACCCCTGTAACCTGGCTACTAGCAAAAGATGGCATCCTGGTCGCTCTTGGCAAAATAGTCGATTTTCTCTGCACTCTTGGTCCTTATTCATACGAAAAAGTTCTGGAACTCGATGACGAGCTCTCATTAGCACAATATCAGATACCCGTAAGATGATTTCTCATCTTTGGTTTGCTAGCAACTGACAAAGTACTCAGCCATGTCTACAAATGCGTCCAATTCAAGAATCATTTAATGACTCGGGATCTCTCATCGGGAGACGTTTTCAACTAGAAATTCTCTTTCATCAAGGCATGTGCGTTCTTCATCGAAAATTTATGGTACAAGGTAGAGCCGATGGTCGTTTCGAGCCATCTAGAAGACGGTGCATTCGTTCTGCAATGGCTCTAATTTCCATCCAAGAGATCTTGTATCAGGAAGCTAGAGGAGTAGTGGATGATAGGATACGTTTTACACGACACTGGTATCGATTTTCGTTCACCAGCCAGGATTTTATCCTTTCAGCGATGATTTTGTGCTTAGATTTAAGACAGAATAAAATGCCCGAGACGAAGGGAATCCTGAAAGCTGGAGAGGAATTTGATCAAGAAAGTAAGATTGCTGCGATTAAGAAGGCATTCCAGATTTGGAAATATGCACAAAAGAGTCTTCCAGAAGCGACCAAGGTCTACCAAGTTTTGTCTTACATGATTGAAATGCTTGGAATAGCAGATAAAGTCGGATTACAGCAAAACTCCACTTCCTTGGATCGACCTGCGAATAACATTAACACTGGCCTGCTTCAAGATGAGCAGGACCAAATTCCTCTTCCAGATGTCGAAAGTTCAACCCCTGGAGACATTACGAACTTTGACTGGGTAATACAATTCTTATTTGCGCCTATCATTCAATTGCTAATCGATTCAAGGCCATGTGGGATTCCTTTGTAGAAGGGACGAGTTTCGATGATGCTTTTGGGCCTATGTTGAGCCCACCTACAACCAACTCGACGAATAACATAACATAACTTCTAATTTGAAGTCAATAGCTTGATGAATATTCTCGGTTACTAGTATTATATTCTATTTTGTAGAAATATTCTGAATTCTATGCACGCCCGATGTTCTATGACTAAATTTCGAAAGTCTATATATGAACCAAACCTAATCGTCATCCCTAATAGTACTTCTCAATTCTTAACCGCACATCTACCCTCCTCTATTTCTAATCTCGAAATCTTAGCAAACAACCCCCGTACCTCTGGGATATCCTCGCCCAAATGCAAAAGTTCAGTCACCAGTCTCATGGCAGTTCTCTCCATCTCATCCATGGCCCCAACCTTCCATCCCCCTTCAGACTCATAAAGTTTCAATTCCGGACGCTGGCAATCCCCCAGAAGCCCCACTGGTCTGCTATGACTGTCAAACTGGGAGCTTCCAAGAGGAAGAAGAAACCTCGGGTATCCATCACTAAGGATAGGTGGATAACAACCCAAGAATTCCCAATCGAGCAGTGCCGTCACTTCATCGGGGTTCTCATCAATCAATATGTTTCTGGCATTCATGTCTCGGTGGAGGAGTGTTGCTTTTTTATCGTGTCGTGATAGTAGGAGTAATTTCTGCCAATTCTTCTTCGAGAATTTTTTTCTGTAGCGCTTGAAGGTTGTCGAGTTCAGTGTTGCCATACCAAACATGCTGTAGAGAGTCCTCGACATCCCCTTTCATGTCGTCCTCCTCGGCCTTTTGCTGATCTCGATTCTCCGGATCGCTCGTCTCTTCAAGCTGAAACCGAACAGTATTCCTCAAATACTCCTCCAGCCCCGAAAATGCCCTACTAGTCTTGAAGTACTTAAGTCTCGGCCCAGCGACTTCCCGACTCGTAATAAGTCTTCCCAAAAAGAACTTCCCAAAATCAACTTTCTTCTCCTTCCCAACTTCATCCCACTTATAATATAAACTCCCAATCTCCTTTCCTTCCCCCGGAGGCTCCATTTGCTCAAGCTGCCTCTGATAATTCCCACATGTTTTTATAGATTTCGCACAGAAATCGTCATATCTCCTCCCCAAAACGGCTTTCTCCCGTGCAACCCCATCCATCTTCTCCATCAATATCCATTCCAAACCCAAATTATTATCCATAGAAGAGTTAAAGGCGTAGACTCTCAGCACAGGGATCCTCGTTTTCGCACGAACGTAGAGCATTGTAGCGACTTCACTTTGAGTTTTGTACCAAGGCAGAAGCGGTTTTGCGATTCGGAAGATGAGTTCGAGACTCGAGGTAGGAACGAAAGAGAAAAGGAAGATTTTATTATAGTCTCCTTCCGCGAAAGCTGTTGCTTGGAGGTCTGTGGTGTCCGCGAGATGTGGGAAGGCGTGTTGGAGAGCTGTGCGGATTTCTTGGTGTAGGGCTTCGGTATTGTGAGATGAAAGCCATTCATCGTTGTAATAGCCATGCAGGGAGCTTCTGTTCCAGGACAGGAACTGTTGCTTTTTGAGGTATGCTTGTTTGGGTGCGTGAGCTGGGTCGAGGGACATGCAGATGGGTAGAGGGTCCATTTTCATGGAGTTTGATGTGGACTGGTGGGTGGGATTTTGGGTATATTTAAGTTTATAGAGAGGTCGCCTGCTGAAAGAGCTCTAGGATTTTGATAATCGCCAATATGCTGATAACCAGTTGACAGTGAAATGGCTTTAGCGAAACTGAGAAGCGAGTAGACTGAGGACAAAAGTCTTTTGAGCTATTTTTCTTACTGCATAATTAACTCACCTCTCTGGTAATGTCAGTAAGTAGAATACTTTTATTCTTCGCTCCTAAAGAATTAAAAAAGATCTCGAACCTATATGTATCAAAATACTTCAATAATAATAATAATAATAATAATAATTGCTCAACTTTGAAAGGAAAAAGACAAAAAAGGATACAAATTAGGGCTAAGAAACGTGACATGTTTAGTGAATGTCATTTTTAATTACAGCAAAGACCTTCAAGATTTATTTTTATGCCAATAATTTAGGACAATCGAATTTGAATTAAGTATTTACGGATGTTTAGACTGAGTTGTTGGCATGCAAATTTAATCTGGTCAGTTTTTTTCTTAACTGATGACACAAACCTTATAAATTAATTTCGTATGAAGAGATTGTGTTACGAAACAGTGTGAGAGAATAGTACGTCGATGACTGTATTGATCAGTGGTCAGATACTTATCCCTCCCATCGTCCCTGTTACCTGTGCGCCTTTTTCCTGAAGTGGTGCGTTCAATTTATTAGAAAGCAGGTAGGTATACTTAATAATCTCAAACCGATTGTTAAACGCGAGCTAGCTAGCTATATGGAATGTAGGTGCCAGACAGAAAAAGCAGTAACATAGCTTGTTGTTCTAATGTAGTTTAATATTACTTGATTCTTCTAAAACACCTGAGTTAACATTCTAAAAATTGTATTAAGTCTTTAGAGTAATTACTTTGAAGTACCCTAGAAAAGTTATAACAATAAGATCTAGGGCGGCAGGTATAAAACTTTACATTTACTGCCACTTTGGGTGGACAGGTACAGTGGAAGACAAGAATAGCAGGAACACATTCACTTATTTACTCGTTCCATCACAAAAGATAAGCAAGAATTTGCAAACAAGCTTCATTATCAAAAATAATGAGAACAGACACTTCAACTTTGAAGCATCAAAATTACTCATTCTAAATCACTTAATAGTCGAAGGCATAGTATGCTATTTATATGTGACCTGCAAACAGTACTGGAATTGAAGCACCTACAATTGGTAGGCCACCTACTGATACATTCAAAATATTTCCTATTCACAAGTTAATTACAAATAGGTCAACGAATGAAAAAGTGTAGGTAACGCGAGAATCGCTGTGGTGCTCACTAGTTCTAGCTTTTGTTTTTAGAAAGGAAACTATTGCTATTGGTAGGTAATCTCTACAAATAGCCCCAGAAATACAAACTTTAGGTCTCCTACAACAAACAAGATGTTTTTTCTGAACCTAAGTAAGACTCAATAACCAATGGCTTACCTCGAAATTTTATAGCTTGCCCTCAAATATGAGGTTTGGCTTACTCGCTGCCTGTTGGCTTACTCGACACTAGATAGCTTACCTGTAACTATTTTTTGTAGCTTACTTGCAACTCTCCAGCTTACCCACAACCATCTTTTGGCCCCCAAACTCGATACCTATCAGTGCATCAACTTCTAGCCATTTCTCTCATTGGCCAAATATTAAAGGTTATTCTCACCTAGCACTCATCGTAGTGTCATCTCCATCGCTGCTTCCAAATCGTTCCTTCCCTCATTCAACCTCAACTCGGGCCGCACCTTCCCTCTTACCTGGGCCGAAACCTCATTCCGCCTGCTGAGAGCGATATGAGAAGGCACGACCCAAGATCAAATTGAGAGTGCTTCGCATGGTTGCTGGCGACATACAAGAATTCTTTTTTGTCCCCAGAGTAACACACCTCAGAATAGAGAAAGCTCCAGCATGGGAAGTACCAGCACAACCAAGTCGTCCCAAACTAAAGTCGTGAAATTAATTCTAAATCTAAACCCCCAATCCAGCACAACCAAAAAAATTTCAAAATAGCCTCCTACTCCCCAATTCAACCTTTTAATCTCACCTACGAACGTCCCTCAACCCCCTGTCGTGGCATCCAAAACTACCCTCTACCCCCATACATACCCTAACCTCCCCAGCGTTTCCAGCATAAACCAACACCATCTCCCACCCACGCACCAACCCTTTAATTCCCAAACTTTCAAGCCTCTGCCGGTACTGCAAACATTTACATAAACGCCGGGAGCCCAAGCGACCATCAACATGCAATGATCCGTGATCTCCAATGTACTTTTATTTTAAACTAATCTCCAGGCTTGACAGGGCACCATCGAAGGCTTCCAGGCTTCCAGAAGGTCGGAGAGTTAATTTTGACATGCATATTCTTACCGAGTGCTACGTTATGCGACACGAACGAATTTCGGGAGAATGCGAAAGCAGCACTGGAATTTCCGTTTACTTACATGAATGGAAGGCTGGGAAAGGTCGGGGAGGCTATATTTAGAGGTTGTGGTGAAATTTTTGGACGGGAGATTTGGGTGGTGGTTTGGTGGGATAGGGCTGAATACGAAGTCATGGGAGGACCGAGAGCGCGATGGGAAATGATTAGAGGGAGCAATGCTGGGGGTTTGGGGAGGTTGATAATTTCATTAGAGAATTCGATTTGAGAAGGAACGTTTTGGGGAAAAATTAGAGAGGGGCTTTCCTCCAAGTACACTCGCTTTTGTAAATATTGTGCGAATGGGTCTAGGAGAACTACATCAATTGTCCGACGAGGTCTAGAAGAATCAGAAACTCGACAGCTCAATTCTCCTAAACACTCTCGCGCAATGTTTTAGATTGTTTAGCAGCAATAGAGGTAGGGCTGTACTCAGAGCAAAGCTCGGGATTCTTACAGCAATGCAAAAACAGGCAGTCCACTTGGGAGAGATGATATTCTCGTTGGGGAGTTTATATTGGGAAGTCATAACTTCAAAAAGCTCTACAGACTTTGAAAAGTGATTTCCATTGCTATAATACTGATTTGACATACCGTAACCTTGGGCAAATTTTCTGACCTAGATCGACACATTCCCTAAAATCTAAACCTTGACCTCAACCAAGTCGTTTCCGATCAACTGCCCTTTGACGTTATCATTGACTCCTAAAAGTGGTGGGTGGTATCATGACCTGGAAATTGAATTCCGTTGGCCGACAGCAATATCTTCTGACTTCTAGAGAGATGGGACCAAAATCCGACCGTTGAATATAGATACGTGCCTAATGATATGGCATGAGACCGCAGAGCGCCGTAGCATCGTCCCTCCAAATATGCTAAAACGAGGTTTCGTCCAATTGTGTCATCAACAAACCGAATTCTTGTTTTCTGCTTGCAATTCGAAGCCCTTTCAAACACCCACCCCAAGAGCCTCAAGAGCGTCCTTGAAATCCGGAACATCATCAGCAGCACTCGCAACCTTAGTCCATTTCACCACACCCCGTTCGTCAATCGCAAAGCTTCCAGAGGTTTGCCAACGGTTGCCGCTCTCGGTAGGTTTGTTCCAGATCTTCTCTTGCTTTCCAAGTCGGTATACCGAATACAATGACCATGGATTGAGAACGTGCCAGGCGGAAGAAACCCCCAAGCCCCACTGAGCGTATGTTTCCCTCTCCACGTCGACTACCAGTTGTACATCCCATTGTCCGCCAACTGATATAACCCATTTGTCAGTTGCTTCTTGGTCTGAATGGGAGATTGCCATGAAGTTGATTTCGGGATTTTTGCCTGCAAACTTGCGAAGGTCTTGGAAGGTCTTCTCCGCAACTAGGAATGTAATTAGCAATAGCTTTGGCGTTGGAGGGGTAAATTCGTACATGGACAGCCGCAGTGGCGCAGAAAAGTGATTATGGCTGGCTTTCCATTGGGGCATGGTGTTTGAAGTAATGCGGAGGTGGGTGCTTTCTCTCCAATCTCTGGCACTGGGTAGGTTGTTAGCGACTTTGGAGACTTCCAAGAACTCAGTTCCTGCTGGAAGGTCATCGTGAAGGTTTTGAGACTATTGGAGGTTTAGTAAAGCGTTTGGGTGTAGCAGATTGAGGTGTTAAGAAGAGGATGGTGGATGTGGGCACATAGTATAGTGGCGAGTTGCCCTGTGTTGAATGGAGCTTGTGCGGGGCACCATGAAGCTCTCACCAAATGGCCGGAGACAACATTCGGTTTAAGAATGGACTCGGAGGATTCTCGGATCGGCCCACGCTAGTCCCCGCTTAGAGAACTTGGGAGATTTCTAATGCTCCTCACGACCATACCTTCATCAGTTTTACAAAAACTCCAAGTACATCTTGCTAGTCCTGCGCGTACAAGTGCCGCTCGAGAGCTCAAGGAGAAAACCCATACATCAGGGTTTTTGTGTCTTGAAAATAGCGAAGTCGCATTGCACACCGAGGTCGAGCTGGTGAGCCAACGGAACTGGAGAGGCACAAGTTTGCCAGTGTTCCTTACAATTCAGATTAGAGAAGATTTATTGATC
This sequence comes from Hymenoscyphus fructigenus, assembly GCA_001414455.1. Taxonomy (NCBI): domain Eukaryota; kingdom Fungi; phylum Ascomycota; class Leotiomycetes; order Helotiales; family Helotiaceae; genus Hymenoscyphus; species Hymenoscyphus fructigenus. The sequence goes on along the minus strand of LKUV01000088.1, from coordinate 42,142 downwards.
TATTCAACGTAGTATTCGCCGTTTGAGAGTTCTCACGATGCACGAGATCATTACCTTACAGTTGGGGCAAAAGAGTAATTATCTGGCGACCCATTTCTGGAACACCCAGGTACGAAAGACTTGCGTATCTGGCTTGCAGTAAGTATCAGCTAATACCGGAACAGGAATCTTATTTCACATATGGTGCAGATGAGGACTCTCAAGTGGACCACGATGTCCATTTCCGTCCCGGCATCGGTGCTGACGGCACGGAAACATTTACACCAAGGACTCTGATATATGATCTCAAAGGTGGCTTTGGTTCCTTGAGGAAAATCAATGCATTGTACGAAATTGACGAGCCTGCTGTCACGGAGGGCTTATGGTTAGAGCTCCCTAGCCTACTTGTCTTTTCACGGCGTTGACTTGTTTAGGAATGGACCGGCTGTTATCCAGCGACAAGCCGCAATTCAGCAAAATGAATATCAGAGAAGTTTGGAAGAGGGCGTATCACCACCTCAACTTACTCCCCAGTCAGTGAGATATTGGTCTGATTTCAACCGAGTTTACTTTCATCCGAGATCAATCATTCAATTGAATGAGTATGAGTTAAACTCTTCACTTACTCCGTTTGATAATTGGAACGCTGGAGAAGATCTCTTCAACTCGTTGGATAAAGAGCACGATCTGTTGGACCGAGATCTGCGTTACTTTGCAGAAGAAGCCGATCAAATGCAAGGTATTCAACTAATGGCTGGAATCGACGATGCTTGGGGTGGCTTCGCCGCCCGATACCTGGATCGAATTAGAGATGAGTATGGGAAGACTTCTGTGATGTTTTGGGGATTGGAAGATAACATCAAGAATATTCCTCGAGTAAGAAAGCAGCACACTTGCCGTTTGTGAGCAATACTAATATGTTTAGGAAAAACGCTTCATGAAGTTGTCTAACGCGTCTCGATCGATATCGGAAATTTCACCACAATCATCTGTATTTGTTCCACTTACCATTCCCTCCGCCACTTTACCGCCATATGTAAATCTCAGCCTGCAATCCGAATGGCACGTTTCTGCTCTCCTTGCTACTGCTGTTGAAAGTATGTCTCTGCCCTCACGATTGAAGCTCCAAAATAGCAATCGCGAAACTTTGAGTCTGCTCGCGAACTCGTTGAACGTCAATGGCAACCAAACAATAGCAAAATTACAAATGAGCGTTGAGCAGAAAGAGCCAGCCAATGGTGTTCAAAATAGAGACGCTACCTTGCTGTCTGAGAGCACCGACTCTAGGATATTTTCGCAAGATGATGCACATGCTAATGGAGAAACTGAAACTAAGACCCTCGATATGGAGTTCTTCCCTACTGGTGACGAGGAGCAAGCACGAGGTCCACGAAGAGCTAAGAATGTTCATATCTTTGGGCAGACAGAACTATCAAGAACAAGCGAAGACGCTGACCCGATCAATCCTGCTGGGGCATATGATGGATACGAACGGGCGAGACGACGAGCGGCTGGACTTCCAATAATTCAACAGTCAGTACACCCATTTCTCCGAGATTACAAATATCACTTTCAATGAACTTTCACTAACCATATTCTACCATAGGAGAACTGTAACAATGCCATTCCCCATCCTTGACAGCTTTCCCGATATTTTCTCTGGCATTCAACAAGCTTCAATGTCTCTCGCTGTTACCACGTCGTTATCAACCGATACCACAGTTGCCTTGAGAATCAAAAACCTTCAACAAATTGTTAATAGAGCTATCGGAGTTGATGAGCGTGAGGCACTGAGTAATTCTTTGGGTGAAATTGCTGAAGCGTATGAGGAAGGATGGGATAGCGGGACGGATGATGATGATGATTGATTGAGCAGTGCAGCGTAGGATTTTGGGAGATTGCGAGAACCATTGTAAGCTTTCGCATTTTACGCACGAATTCTAGAGAATGAACTCAATGGAACTTTTAGTGCCGTGGGCAATTGTCCAAACAAGTTCATAACCCGAGGTGTTTTGGTATGTTAGTTTGCTGGTCTCGGGACTCCAATAATCATGCAAGAAGCATGACGATGATACCTTCTAATGCAGGGCGAAATTCTTTCATGTCCAGCTCCGACGAATCGAGAGATCAAGAACCAAATTCAGGGCCTTGCTTTTTGGAAAGGTAACGTTGAAAAGGGATGCATTGACTAAAATGCCACGTTGATTGAATTGGCAGCTTACTCACGGGTAACTCGCAGCTTACTCACTACATAACTGACTGGCTCACTCAGGAGTTACTCATAGGTTTATTCAATCTCGATGCGGGAGCCAAAACATCACGAGTAAGCCATAGATTTGTGAGTAACTCAGTGTCAAGAATTACAACTTACTCGCCGATTACCAACTGAGCCACCAATTACCTTAGCAAATCTAGCCCAATTCATTCAGTAAAATCACTTCAACAAACCTTCACACCCCCTTCAGCAATGACGCGAAAATTCGGTCAACGTTCCAAAACAGAATTCCCGAACTTATCATCGACATACAGTACTTACTACTCTGCCTCGAGCCTGCCATTCTGGCAAATAGATTGGCCGCTTCCGATACCCCTGTTTGCTATGATGCAACCGATATTTGCGACACTACGATCATATTACTTCATGAAGTCATCGGCGGCAAGCAAGGACTCTATGGAGCCGGTATCTGATCTTCATGCGCGGGGATTTTTCTATTTTCGTTTTTCGTATTCGTGACCCGTGTAGACGGTTTGGTGAGGGAATTACAATGTAGGTTTGGGGTTGTTGTGCTGTGGTACTAAGAAGTCTCCGAAGATGGGATGGAGTGCGGAGTAGCAAACTGCTTACTCTGAGTTGGGGGTTGTTTGCATGTAGAAGAGTGGCTTGGAACCAGCTCGTTGCTATCATACCGAGTACTGATTGCTACCAGCAGCTTGTCATGTCATTGGACCTGACCTTTGGCAAGCGGTGTACAAGTACTTTGTGAGATTACGCTGTGCCCTGCATTCATCACTCGTCCGCACAAAACAACACGCATTGCATGCTGACTTTTGTGTAGCTAACAATGTTGGCCTTGCCATACCCGACCTCGTCATTTACAAGTTGAAGCCTCGCCACCAACAAACATATTTTCAAAAGGCGTGATGAGTTTGTTTCCCCAGCTTGTGTGCCTTGGAATTTACTTTTTTTGCACCGCCCAGGAATTTGCTCTTGGGCTTCTCAGTGCGGTTCGTTGCATCCTGTTTTTGATCCACACATTCCAGCAAGCCTGATGCACTTTGGCTTTGTTATCACCAGTAAATCGCGGAGGTTTTCTCCTGCAGATGCAGGTTCAGGGGTGCCTCGCTTGGGGTTGGTCGCATGGCGGAGGCGGGGTTTTGGAGAATCAGGTTTGGGGAAACTCCAGGCCTCCATTCGCTGGCGGCGCACGAGGAGGTTGGCAACACCACCATTACGAAAATTCGGGTTGCTACGATAATAACCAAGTGGTTGGTGATCGTCTTCTGTTTCGATGTTTTCCAACAGTGGCCATACTTGGCCGTGGTACTTTCTCGCGTAGTTTCTTTTTGTCTGGATTCTTTGCGATTGAAAGCGGAAGGAAACGAGGTTGTAAAAGATCAGAGCAACGTATGTTTTCTCCTCGGGTCTTCTTTTCCTCATTTGGTATTGACACGATGTCATAGGAGCCATGAATCCAACCGTCGGCTAGCTGCTCCAATCCTGAGATCAACAAATCCGTACGGGTAAGATGGGATTGTGCCATGGTGGTTTGCTGGTCGCAAATATTCCATGATTTGATGACAGGGTTTGGGCGCTCAGGCACGTACTCATGCTGGGGAAACGGAAACTTTAGCGTCAACATGGGGATACATTTCTTTGGTTGGTTGAACCGATACCAGCTCAAGGTCGCTTGATGAAGTGACCAATAGGCCACCATGCACTTCAGTGGCGTTCCCTGTCCTACCAGAAGAACCTGCATATCAATTGCCAGATCAACCAGCCTCACCAGCCACTGGCAAAGGGCCTCCTCGTACTCGCGCAATTCTGCCAACAACGTCAGATGCAGTGACTACACATCGCCCCATGATCATCAACTTAAACCAAGCAAAAGGTTATGGGTTTGATATGTACCCCAAGCAACGCATGGGTTTTTCTCCTATCAAAAACGATGTACCTACATCGCATGGATGATGGGACGGCTCGAAGCCTAAGTGGTAGCCTTCACATAAGAAACCAAGTTTCCCACCCAAGTTTATTCTTGCATAACAAACCAACCCCTCGAATCTATTATACACCAGCCTCCCCTCAAGGAAATTTATTTCCTCACTATCGTTATTTAACATCACCGTCGTTCCTCTGGTATATCATTGCCAATCTCTCTCTTACCCATCACTCTCGCTAGTCCTCTTGCCTCACATTATTCAAAATGATGAAGTCTATGTTTACTATGTTGGCTTTGGCTTCGAGTGCCCTCGCCACTTATCCAGTTGTCACTACTGTCGTTGAAACAACTTATACGACAGTTTGTCCGGTGACGGAAACGAAGACAGAGGCTGGCTCGACGTATTATCACACTTATACGACGACGTCTACTCTCGTTACCAAAGTTCCTACGACTGTCGAGGTCACCCAGACGGGTCCCCCAGTGACCCAAAAGACCGGAACGGTAGTTTATACCACTTCGACATCATTATGTCCAGTCACGTAAGAACTCAATTCCGATCTGAAAGTACTTGTAATGCAGTGCTAACTTTTAAACTAGCGAGACCAAGGTAGTTAGCGGCTCAACGGTTACTCAAGTTTGGACGAGTACAAGTATCATTGTTACTCAAGTTCCAACTATTATCAAAGAAACGTAAGTTTTCAAACACCTTTGACCGGCTTGAGAATCAGCTAACATATTTCAGTGCTACTGCTCCACCAGTCACAAACACTGTCGAAACTTTTGTGTATCAAACCTCGACATCACTGTGCCCGGTAACAGGTAAGAAATGGCGCAGATTGAGAGCAGGAATTCAGTGCTAATTATTTGGCAGAAATACAAACGATATCTGGGAAGCCAGTCACCGTAATCTCAACTCTTACGAGCCTGGTCTCAGTAAAAATTCCAACCACGGTTGTCCAATACACTACCCTCCTCAACACAGCATATGAGACGACGGAAGTCTATCAAACAATCAGCGAGATTGCAACATACTACACAACCGTCAGCGCCGGCTCCACAATCACAATCCGTAAGTCAAGCCTCGCCTCTCCCTCTCCCTCTCTGACAAGAAACTAATTCGTTCCCAGCAACAACCCAATACGAAACCTACCACGTAACCCAAGCCTACACAATCACCAAAACAGACGAACCCCCAACCACAAAAGCCACCGTCAAAATCCCCATAACCCTCGCAACCTCCGTGCCAGTAACCGAAGTCATCACCGTACCCTCCGAGAAAACAGCCACCTCCTCGGGCTCAACATACTACACCTCCATCCCCGTGATTACAAAATCCACCGTTACTGCTCCTGCACCAGTGACTACTCTCCCTCCAGTCATCTCGACCATTGCTCCTAGCCCAAGTACTTTTATCCCACCACCGCCTTCTTCGTCTTTGATCTCGAGTGTGGCACCGAAGCCGAATAGCACTACGATCGCTCCAACAAGCAGTGCTTCTGCGCCGCCGCAGGTTAGCTCTAATGCTGCTGTTTCGACGAATAACCCGGTTGCTTTTGCGATTGCTGGGGCTATGGCTATTGTTGTTTTTGGATGAGCCATTCTTCAACATTAATGGCGAGAGGAAAAACAGTGCAACGGTGCGGAGTTAGAGATTTCTCTTTAGCATGATCATGTTTATTCAACATTCTTTCTACGCATACATACGATTTACGACCAGACATGGTGGGGTTTACGAAAACAAAACATTCCTTTTTGGCGAACTCGCATTATATGGATTTTTGGGATACACATTGCTTTCGGATTGGAAGCGGGCGTTTGTTGAATTGGAAATAGCAATTTTTTGGGATATGATTCCTATCAGTGTGCTTTCTTCACTTGTGGAGAGGCGCTGGGATCTTTAATTAATGATTAATTTTTGGGGACGGGGTGGATAGAGAAACGTTTAATCTTCTTTGTATAAATTTTTAGAAATATTATTGAGCTTAGCTTATTTTAAAGACCCGTTTATTGTTTGACGTGAATACAGTTTTTGACTTGTGAGATTGTGAAAGGTTGCTTGGCATGATGTTGATGGTGATGCTTGTGGGAGTTTAGGTCCATTACTCACATTACTCACTTTGGGGAATTCCATACTGATGGCGATCTTCGAAGAAAAAAAAATCAATACTGAGTCCTGACGGGAGATTGGTGCTATTAGTAGGTTATCTAAATGTTTCCATGCTTTGTTGCACATCGATGTTTACCGTTGGTCAATTCCCAAGTAAGCTGTGAATAGCGGAAAAGCTTCGAGCTGCTATCGACCTACGAATAGCACTGGTAGATTTTTCCATGTCTACTTAGAGGTAAACAAAAAATAGTGTAATATTCATAGATTGACGAATGCCATCTCCTAGCCATGGTAGGCTCTACTGCCTCAAGCTAGATCGTGGGGAAGGTAAGTCGCCTTATTCGTCTAGAATTCTAAAATAGTGCTGAAGTTATTTGCCTTCTTATTTGGTTCCTAGGAATGAGTGTTTTGGGTTTTTTGGAACAACTGAATTTCAGAAGGATATTTACGAGAAACAAACTTCCGTAATCTCTTTTTGATCATTTCATTCTCTAAAATATTTAGGAGATTTCTTATATTTATTATATCTCCTACTGAAGCTTCGTAATGTAGAAGGGAAAGATTATTTTCGTTTGAATTTAAGATTTCCTTCTCTGAATCATAAAATAAAAACCTTTGAACTCTTTCGAGATGGCGACATCGTTTTCCAAATAACTTAAATTTCCTGTATTTATATCGTCCCATGTGAGACAACAAAGAGCGACTTCGGATCGCCCAGGCTTCACTCGGGACGAACCTCGGTATTCCCGCGTTGGCGGGCATCTCAACATCATCAGCACAACCTTAACCTACAAGTACATACAGACCCCAAAACAAGACACATCTTTTGTCCCACCAACCAATAACAAACATGTTTACCAGCATCAATTGACACCCGCCAACCCAGCAGGCCAACCTCCACCACGAGACCTCACCATGTCCGTCGTATCCAGATACCTCCCTTTCGCCTCCTCCACCACCACAACCCAAGCTTGCGCCTACCTGGGCGCCGTCTGCCTCTTCTCCATCTCCTTCCTCGTCTTCTTGAATAGCAGCGTATCCTTCGTCATCACCGATTTGATAGGCGTTAAAGATGGAGTTGGGGATTTGGTGGGCACATTGGGGTTCGTGGATGAGCTAGTTGCGCTGTTCGCATGCCCGCTTTGGGGGATCCTTTCGGATCGGTTGGGGGTGAGGATTGTTTGTGTGCTGGGGTATACGATTGTTGGGTTGGCGCTGTTTATCTTTGTGCAGGCGAAGAATGTGTATCCCCAACTCCTGCTGGCGAGGGTTCTCTTTAGTATGGGTGGTGCGGCGACGTGAGTATCTAGCTAGGATTTGGGTTGCGGGCTTTGCTAATTGGGATGTAGCGCTACTATGGTTACAGCTATCCTGCCTTCGATGACGGGGAATGGGAATGAGAGGCCACATGGGGAGGAGGGGGTTTGTGAGGAACCGGGTTCACGAGATCCTATGCGACACAGCATTTCCAACTCGTTGGATTCCGAAGTTACTATTACGCCTGCGACATTTAGTGGGCAGCGCCCGGCTAGTGGGAATACTCGGGAGGAGAGGAAGTTAGAAGGAATGACAGGATCGAGTCCGCCTCGATTGGCTGGTCTGGTGGGAGTTTTCACCGGGTGTGGAGCTCTGGTGGCATTGGCTGTTTTTCTGCCATTGCCCGCCAGGTTTTCGCACATCGATGGGGTCACTCAAGGACAGGCAGTCGCTGATAGCTTCTATGTTGTCGGAAGTGTCGCCTTGATTGTGGCGGTACTTTGCTACTTTGGATTGCGGGGATTGCAGGGAGAAGAGGGGAAAGGTTGGCGATTACTGCTCGGGAAAGCACCATCACAGGAATACCAACCAGTTTCGGCCCAAGAAAACGAGCAAGAGACAAGAGTTTCCAGAGAACCATTTCTCCCATACTGGCGGCTTCTACTCGACTCAACTGTCTTGGGTTTTAAAGATGCACAAATCGGACTCGGCTACCTTGGAGGTTTCGTCGCCCGAGCCTCCTCAGTGGGAATCTCACTCTTCATCCCATTATACATAAACGCCTACTTCATCGGCAACGGCTTCTGTCAAGGTTCACCCAATGATCCCTCACCAGAACTGAAAAAGGAATGTCGAGCAGCATATATCCTCTCCGCGGAACTAACTGGAGTTTCCCAATTAATCGCACTTCTCTGTGCTCCTGCTTTTGGATATCTCTCCGATAGATATCGACGTTTCAACCTCCCCTTACTGGTAGCTAGCGTTTTTGGAATCATTGGATACATCGCCTTCGCAAGACTTGTTAGTCCCGAGCCCAAAAATATCGAAGGACGTGGAGGAAGCCCGGCTGTTTTCCTTATTGTTTCTATGATTGGGATCAGCCAAATCGGAGCCATAGTCTGCAGTCTCGGTCTTCTGGGCCGTGGTGTCCTCGGTGATGAGGGGGGTTATAATTTGTCCTCCCAACTACGGAATTCTCAAAATCCCTTTACACAGAACTCAGAGAACGCACCACTTGTCCCCACTCCAAATACACCGAAATCTAGAAGTCATCTCAAGGGCTCAATTGCAGGTGTATATTCGCTTTCTGGTGGAGCGGCCATTTTACTTCTTACGAAGTTGGGGGGCATGCTTTTCGATACGTTGTCCCCTGGGGCGCCGTTTTATATGATGGCTATTTTTAATGCGGTGCTTTTGGTTGTTGGGACAGGCGCAGGGTTTTATCGGGAGGTTAGGAGAAGGAAGTATTTTACTGATTGAGAATTTAAGGAGGAGCAAAAAATTACATTATTGAAGAGGTTTGTGGGATATTGATTCAGTGAGAGCCTGGATATATGTTTCCCGACGCTATTTATGATCCACACGAAGAGAGATGAAGTTCCGAAGCGTCAGGGAGCTTTGCATGCAGAGGGCAAGCCGAAGTGGGATAAGTGGGGGAAGTGCAGATTCGTGTTGAGATTTCTGTAAACATATAAGCTGTATGGAGTAGCATGGGGAATATTAAAACAAAATAGATCTATTGCCTTTGTGTTCCTGAGATCATCAGGTTGACGAGTTTCTTGCTTTTGGAACATGGCAAGTGCCTAGGGCTTGCTGTAACTATTTCCTCTTTCGATTTTTCATCTGGCATTCATGTGGCTTTTGCAAGAGTCCTGAGCTTTGCTCTGAGTCCGCCTCACCCCTCTATTGCCTCGAGGTTTTCGTAGCAACTCGGAATATTATGCGAGAACGTTTAGAAGAATGGAGAGTTGGAGTTTCTCATTCTTCTGAACGTTCTTAGATAATATAAGTGATTATCCTTGACTATGCGCACGCTCAAAGTAGAGGTGTACTCGGAGCAAACCCCATGTTTCTTTCCTGTACGTCCGTAGGCTAGTGTTTGGTCAACTATTACTATTATGAAATTGTTTCGTTTTGTAACAGCGTTCTCAATACTATGTTCCAAGAGATTGACAATGGCATCAAATGAGCCAAACTCGAGTTGAGTCAAACAAAGCTGTTCAGTTAGAGCTAGCATGCTAATTTCACGAGGGGCAATGAGAATCATATTTGTGAAAGCGAATTTTTTTATTAATTAAATCTATAGTCTATATGTTTAAATTCAAATGGCCAACAAACCAGTACTTACCGCACGCCTTACCGTATCTTACAAGTAAGATTACTTCCACCAGAACTTACCTCTCACTCACTCTACCCCTCAAACTCCGAACCCTGATCTTTAGAATCCTCCTCCTCATCACCCTCAAAAAACTTCCCATACCCAACCTTCGTACGTCTCAACTTCTGCACAGGCGGACGAGCATAAGAAGATTCAGTCAACTCCTCAGAAGCTTTGCGCCTCCGACGAGACGGAGTTTTCACACGAGTCGAACGTCGAACGTCGAGTTGGAGACAGACACACCTTCTGTCTTCGCGCTACGTCGACGGATGGGCTTACTTTTCGGAGGGATGGAGGGGGTAGGAGAGGATCTTTTGGTACGAGTGGCTCGTTGCCAGAAGTCTTCGAATTTTGAGGTGTCTTCGAAGGGGTTTGAGCCGAGGGAGGAGGGGGTTAGAGCCTTGGGTGGACGGTCTGAGTCAAATTCTGGGTCTGAGCCGAAGATTGAGGAGGTAGGGGTGATGAGGAAGTCCATTGTTGTTGCGTAATCTTGGGGGTGTGGCTTGGGAGTGGGCTTTGGAGCTAGCTTGGGAAGTCGTTTTGTCTTTGGAGCTGGCTTTTGCTTTGGAGCGGCTATCTTTGAGGTCGGAGCTGGAGCTGGAGCTGGGGGTGCAGGTTGGAACATTGTTGCAACTGGGGCTTGAAAGTCAGTTTCCACTCTCAGTGAAGGATGGGTGGCTTTTTGAGGTTTGCTTTTGAAGCTGTTAGCATTGAAGCCTACCTTGGCCCAAGAAGGGTTTCGGTTTTGTTCGAGACGTGCTCGTTCTCGTGCCATAGCTTCGGTTACAGGATGAGCTGCCTCTTGGGCTTTTTGCTTTCCTCCCAGGCGTGCTGCCTTTGGTAGTTGCTGGAATTCTTGGGGCACGGAACGAGGGGGCTGAAGTCCTTGAGGCACAGAGCGAGGAGGTTGAGCTTGAAGCCAAGGTGCACTGCGAGCTGCCTCGATATCCTTCTGAGCTACCCCAAGTCGAGCTCGTTCCATAGAGAGGGCGTCGCTAAATTGACGAGTCTTCTTAGCTGGTAGTTGACGAGCCTTTACAGCGTTGTAGTGAGAATCGCTGTACTTGCGCTTACGCTTGGCTTCTTGAGCTCGACTCTCCTCAACCTTCCGACGCCGGCCTTCTTCTTTGTAGATCTCAACAAGCTTTGGGTCCTGCGCAACTTCAGACATTTCCAGAGCGACAAGCTCCGGGTAAAAGTTTGACTCTGAAGGTTGAGGATATAAAGGCAATGGACAACGTTGAGAGTTGGCTAGTTGGGAGGAAAGAGGCTTGGGCTTGTGGGCTTGTGCCCGTTTCGTGAGGAAGCTGGCGTAAGGGCTGCGTTCTATACTTACGGTTACGATTTCTGCTCGACAAGGAAAGGACGTTAGATCAGAGTTGGTACCCGTCAAACCATAAAAGTTAAAGTCGTTGAAAGTCTCGTCTCCACCAATTTGCACTGGTAGCATGGTACTTCCGTCCAATGGGAGTTGGGGGAAAGATGCATCGTTGTTGAAGTTGAATTCAAAGCCTGTCAAAGATTCCAAGGCCGGTACAACTTCAGTTGCTTCTATTTGGAATTCAGGGAACGATACATCGTTGTTGAAACCTGCGAAAGGGTTTGGAGTTGGAGCACTTACCTCAAACTGGAATTGAGGGATCGAGGCGCCATTGTTGAATCCAAAACCTGGGAAAGATTCCAAAGCTGGATAAATTGGTACTGTTTCCATCGAAGATTCCTCAAACAGGAATGGTGTGTCCATGTTGAGCTCACCGAAAGATTCCAAGTTACTAAAATTGGAGGCTGTAGTCTCTGTGAATGAAGGGTTGAGTGGTAGGGCTAGGGTGCAATCATAGCAGTCTGCCTGGAAGAACGGGTGGATCATGCAGTATGATGCCATTTTGCTGGTAAAAATTTGAAATTGGATTGGCTTGGGGAACGATTCAAGCTGCTGTCAGATATACATAGGTTGTAAATGTGAGAGCGAGCAAATGTAAATCGATGAGAGCGGTGAAAATACTGAGCTTGGTGGCCTTATTGTAAACCCGAGAGTGGCATTGTTTAATTGTTGTTTAGCTTTGGGATTGTGTAGATAATAGTTTTGTTGTCTTACCGGTTCCTTTGTCGTTAAGATGATAAAGAAGGCGGAAGGTGGAAAAGTCAAAGGATGCTTTGGTAGTAAGCACAATGGAAAAATTATAATCCTTATTGTTTGGTTCTAACTTCTAAGGGAATTATTCTACCACAAAATTCCAAGTAAGTATGTTGTGTATAACTCGAGAGTCGAGATGTTGGCGAGTGTGGCAAAAAATGATTGAAGGATAGCTTTGCAAGAGTCACATAACAAATTATTTCCCTTCTTGTCTAAATGAGCCGCTGTATCTTCAACTTAAGTGTGGAGATCACGCTTACGATGAATGATCAAGTGAGTTAAATGAAGCTCGAGTATGATTCATTAGCAATTGTAGGGTATGAATTCCCATCTAAACAACCTAGTAATCTCTCCTATTTTTTGAGAAAGTCTCGAGCAATGCAGTTAAATAAAGATAGTTCTGAGATTTTTGAAAGTGTATAGTGCTAGTGCTGCTACACAAGATCGCTTTCGAGAAGTCCGGAATCGAGATCCTCCTTTTCTGATACGTGCTATTTGTTGGAACCACAAGAGGCAAAGACCTTAATGTGAAATAAGAGCATTGCGCGTCTGCGGATCGTGGAGCGGGGGGAGAGGGGGGTGCGACAACAATTTACCGCCGATTCCATATTCCCCGTCGAGAGACTAGAAATCCTCACGTCGGAAACCTATAATTCTACAAAGCAAAATCTCAAACGAACGACCTATACTTCTCTTTTCAATCTATCGCATAGGGTTCCACTACGTTCAATGCAAAGCGACGAAATATCATAGCCAAGTTATAATTCTGGTGCTAATTACCCATTCAAATCCCACTGTGGTTTCTTCTTCAGTAACCCAAAAGCTCAAATTCTATATTCTAATCAATGTCTGAATGCCTCCCCTTCAGCGACTACGGATTCTAAGACAGCAGAGTTGAGGTTAAGGTCCACAAATTGAACCCTGCTTTACTGAATTTAGACGAAGGTAAACACTTGAACTGGTTGAATTCTTTTAGCCATGCTTTTCCTCACATCAACAGAGCTCACTGTTGTTGAGGTCGGTATACTCTTTGAAAATATCTGTAAAATGAATGCTATACACAGCTTTACGTGACTGACTGTAAGCAGAGAAATAATACTATTATACCAGCATAAAACTAAACGACCTAATTTTGGTGCTTATTCCTTCTCACTCTTCCCAAAACTTCTTTTTCTCAGATGGTTACTAGTAGTTCTCAATTATTGGCGTTGACCTACAACTCACCTCTCTTATATATCGCGACTATCCCCCTATTCAACCTATCACTGCTTCCTCCTTGTACTGTACTACAGAAAAAAAGCTCACTCCGAATTCCAATTAAAACAAACCCACACCATCATATTTCAACTGCTTTCCTTTAAAGCTGCCCTATTCCATGACCAAGAATGAGATACCATCCAAGCTATACCTAGATTACATTATGGCACGGACTTTTCTTTCTACGGTAAAGAAGCTGATGGTCATGTTGCCGAAGTCATCAAAAATACTTTCAGAATGTTCAAAAGAAGAGCCGTGAGAAACAATAGCTTTCCTCGTCACAAGACAATAAAAAAATTCTACCATCGATTCCGAAACCACTGTCGATAGACAAATAGCCTTCCCATCAGATCGAACACCTATATCTCCACCAACATCTCTTTTTCACAATCCATCAACCAAGTTCCTATGCAGAAACTACAAAGCCAAATACCATAAATTCGACAACATGCACACAAGAAAATGTAACTACGCTCAACGCAGCGCCCGTTCTATGCGGGGTAGTCAGGACTAGTGTCCACAATATAAAGTCTTACAGACAAACATGTGCCTTTGAAACATTCTGCTTCTAGAAATTAAGTGATGAACACTCATCTGTAACCTGAAACCAACCAGAAGAAAAATATTCTTCAAGAAGAGCAAGTTTGCTAAAGACCCAAGAAGCAACCCCAATCTCCATAATAATATTTCGTATTAGGAGCGATAATTATATAATGCCTTGTAGTAAAACCAATGTGGCTCACTCCCCCCCCCCCCCCCCCCCCCCCCCACCCCCCCCCCCCCCCCCCAACCCCCTCCCGCAACCCCCCCCCCCCCCCCCCCTTCCTCATCCTCATCCCTCCTTTCACCATCAAGAGCTGAGCCTCAAAACCCCCCCCACCTCTCCCCTCTCCGAGTTCAACCCTTCCTCAAGATGCGCGACATGGAATCAAGCCAAGGTCGCTCCTTCCCTCAAACATCCATTCAGCCTTGATCTAGACCTCGAACCCTTGCCACCCTCAAAAACACACGAAAGGAAGGCACGAACAATCGTCAACCCCCACATCCAAACTACCTTCCCCGACATCACACCTAGAAAAAGAGAAAACACATCACACAACTTCAGCCCCAAAAAACGCAACTCTCAACATCAAAAAGTTTTTTATTACAACTAATATAGTTCAACTTCAGCCCCATGTCCCTTCCCCCTCATATTCCACATTTCACACCACCAAATTTTACTTCACACGCTCACACAAATATATTCCATGCAACCCAAGCCTCAATTCCATCCCGCAAGATCAGGACGTAGTTACAATGCGATACAAATGCCATCATAGACAAATAAACAAAAGAAGAAGGCAACAAAAGTTGAAAATCGCTATGCAAACAAACATCAAACAAAGATTACATGCTCAAATAGTCGGTCGGTATTTATCGTTACAGTAGAAGGGTATCAGGTCAAACGAAAATAAACAGGCAATGAGAAAGGCAGTACAATGCGCGTGTGGGGCAGATTTTGGAAGTCTAGATTTTTCAGAAACAATCGCCATGTTACATGGATTGGATGGGAAAGGAAATATGGATCAGGCGGCTGTAGAGTATGGCGTATGCGATTTTTTCTCAAGACGAAGGGAACGGAGTACAGGGTGGCCGGAGAATGGTTGGACGGTCGTATGATAACATGTTTTCCTTCAAGCGTGAAATTTGTCAGTTATAGTTCGTTCGTACATAGTTTTCATTTTGTAGATTGGTTCCTGACTATCGAAACATCTTGAATGATTTGTGTGCTAAAGGGGAAGAACCCAACCGTGCAGTCTCACGAAGACGACCGCCTCGCATATTGGGAGTATTTGCGCAAAATGCACAAATATAAACTGGAGGAAGGCTTCGTTGATCAATCCCGACGCATTCGGTATGAAGCCAATTATCACAAGATTCGCTATCAAAAGTTAGTACATAAATCCATATCAAAGATTCTCAAGGAAATCCTTACCATTGAATCATGAAGCCTTCGCTATCTGGATTATTGCAAACACATCTAATTCCACTCCTCGAACTCAACGGCGTCGCATCATCAAGGTCTGTCACAGTTGTGACGGGGGATATATTCGAAGAGCCATAACCCGTATAATTTGGATTGGCGCGAGAATCGTGTGCGGAATAGCGATGGTGCCTAGGAGTTCGAGATTTGGACATCTGAGCTCTCTTTCGGTTTTCTACCAATTGTCTCATTGCTAGTGTTGCATCCCCCGAGCCATCATCCTCATCCATAACAGTTTCCGCCTCGCTTTCAGCACCATCAAATTGTAAAGACCGTTGACTTGAGGATTCGGATTGGCTATAGCCACCAGTGCTGCGCCTTCTCGGATTTCCATCTCGATGTGAGGTCTCAAATCTCGCGAGTCGGGGTGCCTTTTGTGGGGGAGGAATTGCAAATGAATTATTGCGGCTTGGTATGATAATGGGCTCCTCGTCCGAGGAAGATTCGCTTGAGGTATAGTCATAGCGATCGCGATTGTTTGAACTGGTGGGCCTACTACTCGTTGGTCGGCTGGTTGGTCGGGATCGAGGTTCCTCTTGGATGACAACAGTCTCCGTTCTAGCTCTTCCTTTGGAATCAATAGTGAATCTAACTTCTGTTCGCGATCTTGGGGCGGGCAGCTCTGGGATTGAGGAAAGGCTTGGTGGGCGTTGTTGTTTTATTGGGGATACCCGTCCAGTGCGGGGTCTTGGTCGATCTATAGGCGGTCAGTTCTTGTTCAATGGCAGAATTTGCGGGCTTACCTTGAGGTCTCTTGCTTCTCGAGTCACTAACACTCCTGTGTAGAGCGGGTCGCGCGGAGCCCTTGACAGGAGAACTCACAATTCCCCTCTCATAGCGACCTCCATTATTACGCAAGCTGCGAGATCTGCGCAATTCCTCTTGGTCTCTGGAAGCTTCTCGCAATTGGTGTTGGTAGGGCTCTTGAGGCATGTTGTGACTGGTGATAGGTCGTGGAGGGGGGAGCGACACATCCTCAAAATCCGAAGCCATGGTGGTAGCCGTTCGACTAAATAGCAGTTCTGGGTCGACGGCGTCGACGCCAATGGCGAAGGGATCCTCCGAGGTGGAGGTACTATTGAAGTCAAAGGGCGCCAGGGAAGTCGCGAGGTCTGGTTGCGGCTGTGACACCTTGGGAGCTAGAGGTCGTTGCCGCTTGGAGGCAGCTGGAGCTGGAGCTTGTTGAGCTTGAGCTTTCGGTTCCGGCTGGCTCGAAGGCAGATTCACCGTCTCCTGGAACATCTGGTTGCTCCTACCCCAATCAAAGGAATTGCTCATTTTATGGCTCCCAGTATTGAACATTCCACCATCATTATTTCCAAAGTCCATATCCATGCCACCCATACTAGTATCCTGCTCCCAGAATGGCTTCGAGTTAGTGAACAGAGGCGCGGTAGCTGGAGCGGACATCGGATATCCAAAGAACTCTGCCGATGTTGAAGGGAAGGACATAAGATTGCTGGAGTGCGTGGGTGTTTGCGAGCCATACTGGCCATCGTGAGAGTCATTTTGCATGATATTAGTCTGAAGTTTCGGAGCCAATTTCCTCGATCCTTTGGAAGCTGTTGCTGGAGGAGTCGCCGTCTGGCCACTAAAGGCTTCCTCTAAACGTTTCTTGGGCTTTCTTGGGGTTACCTTCTTTCTTGAGCTGTCATCGAATCGGTTATGGGTGGTTGAGTAAGGCCCAGGAGAAGAAGGCAATTGGTTCAGAGGGTCGACTGGAGGAAGCTGTATATTCGGGTTGGGAGACAAATGATGAACATGGGATGACAGTTCCGCAGCAATATCTCCCGAGCTAGAGAGCGGTGGTTGTTGGCCAGTGTTGACTGAGAGGTGCGGCGTAGAAGCGTCTACAAACGAGCTATGTTGGGCACTTGTCAAACGGCCTGGGGTCGAATTGAACACCGAATATTCCTCGGCAAATTGAGGTGTCCAACCACTACGGTCCTCGAAACTCGACGAATTGTTCCTGGGGGTCTGGAAGGTTGGACTGGGGAACTGGGCTGATGTTGGGGTCTGAGTAGGCGTTGGAGGTTGAGCGTTTGGATTCCCAAAGCTAGCATGCAGATAAGCTCCCACCATATATATTCTCTAGTATTCCTGTTCCGAAACGTACCTATATGCTTGTTGTTCCCAACTCATAGCAAAATCGAAGTCCTATATCTAGGAAGATGGCCCAAGGCAGGATTGGGTGAAGGATCGGGTGGTGGTAGACAGCTCTTTTTCCCGGCCGTTTTCCTCAACCACGTCCTCCTTCTGCCATTCACCAATATATGCCCTCTTCTCACGATGTCTTCCCCCCGTATGATATCAAGTCGAGGCGGTTCGAGGTTCGAGATTGCAAAAGCAATTGTGGGGGGTTTTAGGCAAACAAAATCCTAGAACATAGCGTGCGAGTAGGCGCTGTATGTGTGTCCTCTGGTTGCGCAGCAGTTAGCATGGATTTCCTCAATAGAGGCTTTCGCTAGGGCATACAATGAATGTTTGGGATGTCTATTAACAATTTATTTCATGTGTTGAGGTCCAGGCATGCAACCAAGATGATCTGTACCCAGGTTGGCTGGAAGCAAACACAACAAGGGCGGATTACGGAGGCCGGAGATGTCGTACACTTTTTCGATACCTCACAACCAAGAAGCGAGGTGATTAACACTTGAGCAAAGGTCTTGGACTCGTTTGGAAAATTGCAAAAGATTTTCGAGGTTTCGGAGGGTGTTGTTCAGAGGAGGGGGTTTGAAAGCGCACTGATGGCAACGGTTTCCTGGCGTGACAGTAAATCGCACAGAAAAAAAGGCAGACGTAGCGGGGCCGGGGGTTGCAGATGCAGATGCAAGCTCTCAAAATTACTAAAAACACCGGGAAATAATTCCGAAGTTGGTCCAGATGCAATGGATTAGGAGAATGTTCAAGTCTGGTATAAATGGCAGTGATGCTCGTAGGGAGTGTTGCGAAGGAATGTTCAATTTGCAGCGTCGGTTGGAGGAGAGCTTGAGAGTGAGTGACTGGTTGCCAACACAGGGTTCGGAGCAAAGGTCACTCAACGGCTGAGCCGTCTCGAAAAGAAGAGATAAATGGAATTGCACAAATAAGCTATCTCTTTCGGCATTCTTGGCTAATAAGTGCGAGATAACTTGGAGACTTGGAGAGAATGATTTGAGGAGATTTGTTCTACTCCGATTAAGTTTGCGTTGAGGAGAAAGGGGAAAGCGCCTAGTGAGGAGACTATGAAGCTCTAAACTATAGTCTAACTGCCCGTCTTAATCTTTCAATTGGGTTGTCAGTATCGTATAATTACTCAGTTACTGTTGATTAGCTAGGTAGTCAAAAAAGAGAGGGGGTTGTCATTCGTTGCCATTGGTTACTCACCAAAGCTCCAAGCGCTCGCTAGACTTTGACAGGAGGCAAAGAGGCAAAAAGCCGATAGAGCTTGATAAGTTCTCCTATTCTTTCATTAAAGGTTGCAATGGCTATTGCAGTAAGTTCTCCGTCAATACTGTCGTCCTACACCCAAATCAGAATATTCTTCGGGCTTTTACATGGGATTTGATGAAGATATTGGATTCCCATTTTTCGGTCATTCTGCCGCCCGACCAAACCTTTTACAGCAAGGTGCCCCAGGCTTCTAACCACTGGCAGCTCCCTTGGAACATTTCTGGTTGCTCCAAACGTGTACCTGCGTATACTTTGCATGAATAAACGAAATCACCACCACCCAAACAATCAACTTTGCCCCTATTTCTAGATTTTTAGGACGGTACGAGGGAATACAAGCTGAGCTGCAGGTGGGCGCCAGAGAATACATTTATCGTCTAGTCTCGTGGCACCTGCAGCCCTTTACGATGTATTTTCCATTTCTGAACATCAGAACTCGAATCCTCCGTCTACATTTTGTCCACAAGGCGTCCGAGCCAGGCGGTCAGCAATCAGCACAATCTCCGCCATCCCGTCGTTCGAGCTTCCTTACAGAAAGTTAGAAACCCAACTGCCTCGATTTCGAATTCGGCTCGCAGCTGTCAACCAGCTGATTTGGTGAGTGGTCAGTTTAAATCATTACGGGATTTTCCCTTCCCTGTTTCCGTCCCGAGTATATTTTATCATCCGCCACCAGATCTGATAGGGCAGGAGGGGATGCTTGCGTCAGAGAAGGCTTGAAGGCGTTTCCATCCAATAGTCTTTATCGAAAGTCGCATCTCAGCATCAGCAAATATCCCTGAGCAATAGGAAGCCATGGGGACCTGATTTGCCTAAGGATGATATCAAGCAGAGTAAATGCCTCGACGAATGAGCTTCTGTCCTTTGTCGGGGTTCTCCTCATGAAGAAACATCCCGCACGACAGCGGCACAGGACATCTATTATCCAACAATTATTAATTCCAACTGCAGCTTTTTTCAGCCGGACATGATGCGCCAGCTTTTGGTCAAAATCATGTTGTCAAATCGATGAGTGCATGGTTTGATTCATGCATAGAGGGATGGGCTTCTGTGAGCCAATCGTTCTTGAACAAAAGTATTGTTCTCAAGCCCGTCCCGTCTATTGCTTTTTTGATCTGATAAGGGGTAGTCTATTAACCGATGTCTATTAGCCAACTAAAATCTTTGTGTCAGCTACAGATTCACCAACGATATTCTAATGTCGTTTAAATTATTCTGATGTCGTTTAATTATTCTGAAGTGGAAACAACTTGGAACAATCGCTGCCGATCTCTTATCGATAGAGCCTCAACTTCTTACCCCACCTCGGGCCCGTGTCCCCCTTTTTATAGCCGATGACATATCGAATTAATATGAATCATGTGCAGATTGCAGATTGATAAATCTTTTCAAGATTCGGCATATCTGAGCAGCGATATAGTTCACCATGGTTCCACCTGCCCTACTTATTGTTTCCTCCCAGGTTGTATCTGAAGCGAGGTGAAAATTGTGCTTACACGTGACAAGGCCCCCTCATCACATGTCTTACCGGAATCTCTTGGTTGGCTCTCGGCCCAACGCCCAAAACGCCAACAATCCTGTATCAAAAGTCTCAGCCACAAGACCATCGCACCTTTTCATCCCATCTTCTAAGCTTTCACTGCCCCCAAAAACGATCTCGGAATCCTACCCATCGATCTTGCAAAGGATTCAAAGTCACTCCCCCAAAATTCCTTCGACCCAAGTACCATTGTCGGAAGCTGCACAGAGCCGAGATAGAGATGCACGGTCGTCGATCATCCGTCATCCTTTTCCGGTGTGTAAGGCTAAACGACTAAACAAGGCGACCAAGGCTCAATACGACTCACACCAAATTTCCAAAAGGGTCAAATATTCAACTCAAACGATCCTCTTTGGTCCCCGCTGTTAAATACAAATAACCTTCTTCTCGAAACTTTTCCCTTCCTTCCACCTGTGGCTCGTGCGTTCCTCTTCAGTATGATGTGCCTGCTGAAACGCTGGGGGCGAAGTAGTCAACGAACATCACACACCACAAACCACTTTGGCACCTTGCCAACCCTGATTTCACATCCGGAAACCCGAACATAACCAACAGGCCTATGGCGTCAAGAAGCGCGCGCGAGGAGAGGGCACGGTTAGGATTTGCTTCCAGGAAGTCGACAATACGAGAAACGTAAGGGGGATTTTCTCACCTCGAATTTTTGACAAATACTGACCCTGGCCATGAGACCAGTTACAGACATGGGAGTGCCGGTGATGATCATGGAAACCGAACGAAAGGGGGAAAGAGAGCGTCATCGAAATTGGTGATGGTGTTTTGCTATGACCTCTTTTTCTTTAAATCTAGATCCACGTTTTTGTGCAAGCCTCAAAGAGCACGAACCATCAAATTCAGTAGACGCGTCGTAACCTTATCCCTTCCCCTGAGATCTTCTTTACTCATCATTTTAATAAAAGAGCATCTTATGGGCTCGGAGTGGCTTAGGTGAAGATCATACTTCGGTGTCCCGATTCTGCGTGCAAGGACGTACTGTTGATACGAGTCAAGATGTGTATTTATCCCGCTTGGCAAAGATGACGAGGTCGGCTTCAACGTCGTGATGAAGTTATCCGAAAAGAAAATGTGCGAAAAATTAACTAGTTCGAGGTTGGGCAGCAAACGTTTTGCCCTAGTTTACCGGGTAGAGTATGAAATTTCTGTTCTGTGAGTAGGGAACTCACGGCCCTTCCTGAATGCTCAACCGGTAAACCACCAAGTTCGGTATAAAACTACTTGGAGACGTTTGACGCATCTTCAAGGTCTTGTATGAATATTGCCTGAGGATCAGGTTACCAAAACATCTCTTACTCCAGATTTCCTTCGCGTTTGTGTTTTGTTCCTGTAACTCTAATTCTGTCTCTTACCAAGAAAATAAAATACTTGGTTGCGAATTTGGAAACGGCTTAGCGATTCTCAAAAAAGAATGGTTCGGGTTTCTATCTTTACCTTTTCTCGAGTCCTCGATATTCAGGTCTAAATATAATTCCAGTTTTTCTAAAAAGAAATCAAACATTAAACATCAAGATGTCCACTCACTACGTACTTCTAGAAGAACCACTTAACAAGTCCTCGTTATGAACTTCCCTTTCAAGACCCCGATTTATATTTAGCTAAACATCCCAATTAGGTGACCGGTGAGCCTCTCTCTCCCCGCAAAAAAATCCAACCAACCGACCCCTACGGAATCGCTGTACACTTCCTAATCAAGAAAGAGGACAGGTGTGGCACAGTGGCAAACTTACGTCCACCTCAACCTAACCTTCTTCCAACTTTAGGCCAACACATCACTTGCGTACACCTCGACAATCTAACCTTGACAACATTAACCTCCAATCCGGAAACGACTCGTACACCATTCGTTCCCTCGGCTATCAGAGGCCAAGAGAGAACAGTGTGCCTGAAGTATCCTCTTCCCCGTGGTGAGTACTAAAATAATCCGAAGCCTTGACCAACTTCAAGAGGACAATTTCCATCTGACTTTTGACTCTGAGTAAGGAGATACCGGTAGATCCCAGAACTTTGGGATTCCTTGGCTTCTTTCCGTCTTTTGTTTGATACAGAACACTTGGTTCTTTTGTACGTATATAACGGCACGGGAGGTTTGGGATTCCGAACGGAGTTGGCGAGCGAGCCCGAGACTGCGAGTCCGAGATGTTTTGTTTCTTCTTACTGTAAGGATAAGCCAGTTGTTTAACTCTCCGAAATCCTACTTGTGTGACGTGCTCACAAACCGGGTAAGATTATACGAGTTGAGTTGTTGGGTTGATACTTGGCTTATTCCTGTACAAGTCAATTCTATTGAGTATCAAAAGGTCACAAGTCACACAAAAGGCAAAATTAGATGTTGTTATCAAATTCCATATTTCTCCATCCATTAAGCTATCTACCAACTAAAAAAAAGTCGCTCGGGGTATAAAAAACTGGTGGGGTGCAAACTAAGCTAAAACTATATACCTATCCTCCTCTTCATCGTTCCTGCCGAATTACATTCTCCGTGAAAAAAAATACTAATGTCAATGAACCCCCTTTCTATATATATCCCAATGATTCCCGCCAATACCATTTCCCTCAACGTTCAACGCTCAAAAAAGATTTTGGTGGGTTCTTCCCGACGATTTCGCTTCGCTTGCTTCGCTCCCCGTACTCATAAAATCATGGCTGCTCTGTAGTAGTGTTTGTCGAGATAAAAAAAAATGGAAGAAGAAATGATGAAAAAACTGGTAAAAGGAAAGTAAAAACAAGAAAGAGATAAAGAAAAGGAAACGAATGTACCGCCGGCTATGCGTTGATAATTTCCAACCCGAATCCCCACCAACCCTTCCTCCTTTTATAGAAAACCCACAACCCCCATTGACACCAAAAGACCCCAATGATATTTTCGCTATGCTTGGATAAAAGCCTGACCAGATCCCCAATTTCCGCCAATGACAGATGAAAAGAAACAGATATGTTAAGGAAAAGGAGGGGAGTTTTGTAGACCCTTTTGATCTCGTGCAATTTCAATTGAAACGTCGGAAGACAAAAGAGAATTTGTGATCGTCTTTTTGGTAGAGCCGTCATCATATCATTCCACTCAAGCCCTCTAGAGGACTGATGATCGCTTTCCGATTGATCTGTCCCTGTGTTTGAGAACTCGACGTCGGTCGTCCATGTTGGAGAATACTACCCGGCATGGGTGTACTCACGACACTTGAAGACGGGGTCATCTGAGGCGTCATCGGAGGTTCGACTTTGGGTTTAGCCATCGTTGAAGCGCCCAACGCACGAGTATGAGATGACTCGCGACGACGTTTGGGAGCATCCTTGATTTTAGGATGTGTATGACACTTTGACGAAGAAAAATCATGTTAGTAATCAGGCGCAATTATTTCCCAAACGGGAAGAAGGGAGAAAGTGTTGGGAGAGAGAGAGAGAGTTGAGAGGAAAAACTTACTTTGTAGGCGTGTCTGAACCAGGTCGTTCCCTTCTTCTTACTGCTCACCAGTGCAACCCACTCGTTACAACTACCGCACAGACCCTCCCACACGTCTGGATTCCCATCCATGCGACGTGTCTCCTGTGGCTCTTGGAATGGACTACCAGTAGCTGCGCTGATGCCGTGGGTGAAACTTTTATCGTACCAGAAGGCGCTGTTCTTTAATACCAACCAACGTCCAGGCTTGCAAATCCCACACCACCCTTCTCGCTTGTTCCCGTGACCACGAACCCATCTTGGCGTGTAGAGGTCTCCGTCGAAGCGGAGTTCTTGCTCGTGAGGCGTGAGATCGGGGTCTGATGGGTTCATATCCTCCGGTGGTGGGGGCACTTGCTCTTCGTGAAGCGATGCATAAAGATCCGGTGGGTCGCTAAGGTCGGTATAATGCGAGTGTAACGAGTGTGGGTCGGCATTGCTTTGCAACATCCGGAAAAGTCCATGTGAGAGAAGTGGTGGAGGATTTTCGAACTGGTTTGGCTCATGGAAGTTGTGAGAAGGGAGAAGCATGCTGTTGCGATGGAACCCAGTGTTGTTAGCCAACATGAAGGGATGCTGTTGAGTTTGTAGATTCATCGTGTTCAATGGTAATTGGGCGTTCGGTAAGGTCGGGGAAGAATGTCTCGACGACATCCGAGGAGGATGTGGTGTAAACACTTCGTGACCCTGATGGTAAATGAAAGGTGATGGGCGCCGGCCAGGCATTGGAGCGTACGATCCGGTAGACCATCTCTTGCTGCGAGTGCTGTCCATAGTATATGGTGCTGAGCGCATACTTGGTCGAGGCGACGGAGAAGCGCGACCTCTGCTCTGCGTGCGAACAAGTTCTGAGCGGTTCTGAGGAGTCATTCTTGGTGATGCGACAGGTGAGAGTTGGGTGGAAGACATCAACGAGTTGCGGTTTGAGGGTGGTGGGTAGTCTGAACTGAAGGAAGGCGTTTCTGATAGTGTCGCTGCAAAGTCCTCATAGGAAGGCATTTGAGAGAGATCGCCTGTCGTCGACATTGTAAATGATGAGCCAGACATCCGTCGAGAGCTGTATGATTGATCCATGCTTAAACGGTCACTTTCCATTCCTGGTCCGGGAAATCGCAAGTCGAGGATAGGAGCCTCATCTGTAGAGAAAGCCTGTCCCATGTTCATATCTCTCATGTCGGTATCGAAGTTGTGTAATTCGAGTCCCTCGTCGCCACAAGTCTTGGTCTGCCAGCCATCTGGAGTCCGCGTCAGATGATAATTCTCGCCATTATTTTCCCTTTCGTTCCAGAAGAACTTACTCTCGCCATTGGAAGTATTGGGGTAGAAGTCTTGTTGCACCGCATATGTTTGAGGTAGTCCATCGTGGATTGGTTGTGTGGGCATGGTTGATGAGTCCCATGCTGGTAGTTGACCATATTGTTCTGGCATACAATAGTTGAGTGGGAAAGCCGACTCATGGATAGTTGCTGGTCGAGGCCGCGATACTGGAGGTGTAGGTGAAGACCACATTCCCATGCTTTGTGGTTCCGTCTTCATTGATAGCTCGTTAGGATTCATGGTGACTGAAGGAAAGGACCGAGCTGGATAGTCTCTTCTGAATTTGTTGTTTGGGTTGCTTGGGTTGAATGTAAAGGAAGGTGTCTGAATTTGTTGGCGACTATGTATAAAGTAAGTACGCTAAGTTTGCCAGACGAGACCCATATATATGGGGATCCTTACAGTTGTGCTTGATTGGAGTTCTCCATGACGAAGTGTCGCCGGCGTCGTTTGGTGATTATATTTTGGGCCTGGGTAAACGTCGTCAGCGATGAGAAGTCCAAGTCTTTGCGAAGAGAGTTGGAAGGGCAAAATAGTGGAGGATGAGGCTCCACTAACCAGGATCCAGGTCGACTTCTCAAGAGGCAGTGAAAGAAGGTTGTAACATACCAGACGTGTTAAGATCGGAGGATGTGCAACTCAATACGTTATACTAGACCAATGCTGCTCGGAGTTGTAAGGAATGCGTAGAGTTTGTGTAGTGCTCCCGGTGAAACGAGATTGGACAGCGATGCCTCGCGATGAGGAAGTGGATATACTTTCAAGTATCCTTAAGTGCTAAGTAAGTGTGCTAGATGGGGAGCAGTCGGTGGCTGCGGAAATGAGTGTTGAGAGTTGTGCTATGCAAGAAAGTATAGAAACAAACTCGTTTGGTGATCGGCGAGGCCTGGCTTGATGTAGATGAGAGCCAGCTCCCAGTATATAGTGCAGAAGAAAGCGAAATTAAAATGACCGTAAAGGAGTGACTGGCCAAAATGGATTAGGAAGAGTTGCGATTGGGACGAGGCGGAAAAGGTCGAAGAGGGGCAGTGCAGACACCCCAGAGGTATAAGAAAAGAAGAGCGTCGTTAACAGCCCTGTCCGGGTTCGGGATGTCCCTCGACAATCCATGCTTATGGACCTTGGACCTTGATACAAGCCAAAGTTGCCAAACCACACCAAACTTGTGTGGTGGTAGAGGTCAGGAAAGACCAGGAGAGACGCTTGGTCGGGGGCAGTCTTGGCGAGCTGGGTAGGGGGGAGCGAGGGTTCAGGGGGGGCTCGAGGGGCTCTCTGCAGGTGCACTTGCAGCTGGTCCGCTAAAGTATGTGTGGAGACTGCTGCACAGCTTGCCTTGCTTGTCTGTGGTCTCTAGCTGCACTGCTGCAGGTGGAGGGGGAGTGTCGAAACCCGCGGAACGGGGGATCAAGGTCGGGTTTCTCGGTGCCCTTTTTTCTTTCGAGTTGGCGAAAGAGGATGTGTGGCCGTGGCCGAGGCGAGAGCAACTTTGCCCTGGGCCCCCTCCACTCCCCCCGCTAGCCCCTTGAATACTCCGATTTGAGAGACGGCATGTGTTCATCCAGCATCTCCAAGTTCCAACCCAACCCTCAACATCCACAAGTTCCGTCCCCGTCTCTACCTCCGAACGATTCACACTCGTCGATGGTGTGAAGGGGGTGGCTAGTCTGTCTCATGCGACGCCACTACCCTTTCTCGAACCTTATCTGGGGTAAGCCAGGCTAAGAAGAGCAGTATATGATGCATCGGGCCCACCACTTGGGGGAACGACGTTCGACGACGAGAACATCACCCAAACTGTCAGCGGCCGTTGGGAGTTTAGGCCACGGTCTAGGGAAATCTGCGCCAGGACTTGTAACGTCTGGGAGTGTCTAAGGAGTCTCTCAAGTTGAATCCGCAAAACAGACGTCTAGCAGGCCAATCAAGTGGGCCAGTAGACTTGGTTGTCGGCGACTCTGAGGGCCGGTGTCGACCACGGTCATGACGGTGTGACCACTGAGGTGGGCGATCAGGGATCGCGTTTGGTCGCAAGATCTGGAGCTGTTTGAGGATCGTCCACACGGTCAGGGTGTGGCCGGCTGTCAGGGGACACCCCGCTTGTTGCAACTTGTACAACAACGCATATCAGCCCTAATATAATTGTGAACGGGGACCATGCTGGTGAAAGTGTGGAGGTGTTGGTCAGTCTTGGTCAACGGCATCTGTGGCATCCAAGACCACGCCCGACGAGTGTGTACGAGCTCTTCTTCGATGACGGTTGGGTCGGCAGTTTGCTCGCCTGAAGCATCTGACTTGACGCATCAAGAAGGATTCTTTTGCAGCCTCTGCAATGTTAGACCTGCAGGTGTTGGGAAGTTGGTTAGCTAGTGGGTTCTTTTGGAAGTGAAAGTTTCATGTTGGCTGTGACGATGTAAGAATCGGTCGTTAATTGATTGAGACCGACGGCGTTGCTATGGTGGCTGGAGCAATGGGTTGTGGTGGATAGGGTGAGAGTGGGCTGTTGGCGAGTGGCTCAGGGGTCAAGGGGCATAAGCGAGTGTTTGAGGAGAGCAGGGAATCGTGCTTCTGAAACAATGCAGCGCGGGGATATCTACCGTAGAATTTGACGCGAGTAGGTTTTGATCTAGCCGGATTGGTTGGACTGAAGCTGACACCGCGTCCTGATTTGGTTACGCCACGATGTAAGTTTTAAAGCGCTACACTATAACAGGTTAGACTCAACTACCGACTAGAATGTTTCTAGAGGATTTTTTCAAAAGGTTAAAGAATTAATAAGCAATAACAAGCGCTATAAAGCCTGTAGTATATAGTATTTTTTATATCTAAATAGAATTTTTTCTAAGTAATTATTATATTTATATTAGTGTATTTCTTTTAATAAGATATTCTAAAGCTAAACTATTTAAAAGTAGATATATAAAATATTATATATTACTAGATTAATAATTAAAAACTACTAGTATTATAGCTTTATATTATATATTTTTCTAAAAAATAATATTATTTATCTTATATTACAAGGTAAAGGACTAGCTCTAGAAGTATATATTTCTTCTTCTATTTTAGTTTATAAATAAGCTTTAAGTCTCTTTTAAGTATTTCTGTAATATATAGAGGCCTTGTAGGTTATATAATCTTTTGTCTAATCTAAGAAAGCCTTTATCTACTATTATAAATTAATTAAGAATTAATTAATTCTAGTAGATAGAAATTACAGAGTTAACGAAGTTTATATAATATTAGAGTTTAGGAGCTTCTATAAAGCAAGGCTTCTTCTATACCTCGAAGAAGAGGTAGAGATTAGTTCTATACTAAATCTAATACTTGTTTACTCTTATATGAGATTTAATTTAACTTATTGCCTACTATCTACCTTACAATATATCTCTTACTTATATAGAGTATATAATATATCTAAGAGATATTATTTATAACTATTATATAGAAGATAGATTTAGCTTTAATAGTAGATTATAGATTTTATTAATAAAATTTTTAGTAGAAATCATAAGTAGCGAAATATTATAAGTAGAAGTTTAAGAGTAGCTTATTAATCTATCTAGAACGTTTTATTCGCCTACTCGAAGATTGTAAACATTATTATATAGCTGTTCTAGCTTTATCTAATATACAACGACGTCGCTATCAAGCAATACGAAATAGTGTGATATCACTGAACTGATCTGATCGCACGTACAATACATACACCAAGTGGAGTGTCTTTAATCGAAAGAAGCATTCACATTTTGCTTCTTCCCCTTTCCGAATCCCAAATACTCTTTTCCACTTCGACCCAGTGATCGAAGTCCGCCCTTGATCCAGCCCTCGACCTCCTCCTCAGGCACAACAATGGACAGGGCTCTTTCTTCGTCCTCGAGCGATAATTCGAATCTTCGCATCCGACTAGCGATTCGGGGGTCGAGGATTACTGGTTCCAACCATGTTCGTTCTGGCTCATTTTCCGTTCGGACTCGGACACTCTTGTGCCATTCTTTTTCTTCCTCAAACAGAATGGTCTGTTGCTCTGCTGTTTGGGGCACGCTGTCGGCAGCCTCGGCTGAGGAAGGACTGGCATCATCTGCGGTGAAAGATGTAGGCAGCTCTGGAACCGAGGTAGTGCTGTATGGGCGACAGTTGGCTAGGACAATGGCTGCTGTCTCGCGACCTATCGTATCTGCTAATTCACGTCGGTTTAGGAAACGATAAATTCGTCTTGGAGTGTTTAGGAAACCCAAAATATGGGGAAAGGTAATTGGTGTAGAAGGGTCGAACTGAGCAGGGAGTTCTGGTGGTGTTGGCGCTGACTGGTAGTTTGCGACTGATATAAATGGTGAGGGCTTCTGGGGCTTATGGTCCGCTTTTGGTGTATCCTCTTTTGGTGCAGTATCTTCCGGTAAAGGTACTGCTGGCTTCTCTTCTCCCGAAGCCGATGTATCGTGAATTACTGTGGCAGAGTCTTCTGAGAGAGCCTCGGTATCCACAAGTATGGACGTGGGCGCTCCAATTGCTGGGTCTTGAGAAATCGATGCTTCCGGGGTTTTCTCTACCGCAGGTTTTGCTGGTTCCACCAGAGGCCCCAACCATCCCTCATGAAGACCTCTCACATACTCCTTCCACGTATGCCTCCCAATAACAATATCTCCTCTGGGGCCTTCGAATTCCTGAATCTCGTTCTTGCGCCGTATCTGTGAGATAACATTTTCTTCTGTCTTCTGATCAGGCGGTATCCTCGAGTCTCGAATCTTATCAGCAAAATCAGCCCGAATATCGCCCTCCTTCCTGCCTTGAATAAACTCCCAATCCAGACCCGAAGCTACAAGAATTGGCTTGACATATTCCTTGAAATGTTCCTGCGCTGATCGTAACCCATCATTGGGCGGCCCTTCCAAAAAGACTGTAAGCTTCCGAGGCATAGCTTTGGCATCCAAAGGATCGTTCGCAAGATGTTCTACAAGGTGGCACCATTTTCTCTGTACCCGTCTCGTTTCTCTCTTATCGTAGATGACTGCCGCCGCGAAGGATCCTGTGAGGGTGAGGAATATGGACCAATTTCGGGATGGGAGTTTTGGGCGAAAGTTTTCGCCAAGTCCCATGTATTTGTATATCGGGTTTGGTTTTGGAAGGGGCTTGACATCTGGTTTAGGAATAGACGCAGATGCAGCAGTATTCTGTGGTTTTTGTTAGCTATCGCAATGACGTGGAGTTCGAGATAATTTTACCTCTGCTGGAGCTTTGGAGTCTGCCATTGTTGCTTGCGCCCAGATATCCAATGCTGGAATATGTATCGTATTATGGGTACATCTGTACAGTATATCTAGCTGGGTGCAAAAAATCCTCTGATACCTTCTCTTCAATGGCCGTCGTCGCCGTTCTCCTGATCGTTGAGCTCACAAAATCTCCGGCTAAACTTTTGTTCCTTGGCACTTGAGCTGTTCCGTGAAGGTTAATCCGCTCCGATAAGGGCCGATGGCCGGTCGTTAGGTGACTTAATTTCAACCTGAAAAAAAAAACAATTCTCTTTTAAGACGACTTTAGAGAAGAGATAGTTAGTATACTATCTTATAACAAGTAGTATTAATAGACTTATATACTAATTAAAGTAGAAAAATATAAATATTTTTAATTCTAATGTATTTAAAATAGTTAAATAGTTTTTAGATAATCTTTAAAACCTTAGTTTTAAAATTTAAAATAATATTAAAATAGACTTAAAATAATATTAAATTAATATCTTATTTGGATGAATTAAAATAATCTATAGACTAGCTAGCTAAAATATATTCTTAGGATAGTAGATTTAACTATTATAAGGTAGATAGTAGGCAATAAGTTAAATTAAATCTTATATAATAGTAAATAAGTATTAGATTTAGTATAGAACTAATCTCTACTTCTCCTTGGAGATATAGAAGAAGCCTTGCTTTATAGAAACTCCTAAACTCTAATATTATATAACTCTATTAACTCTGTAATTTTCATCTACTAGAATTAATTACTTTCTAATTAATTTATAATAGTAGATAAAAGCTTCTTTAGATTAGACGAAAAGCTATATAACCTACAAGGCCTTTATATATTATAACTATCTATAATAAACTTAAACTATTTAAATAAAGGTAATAGTCTTGTAAGGTAGATAGTAGGCAATAAGTTAAATTAAATCTTATATAAGAGTAAACAAGTATTAGATTTAGTATAGAACTAATCTCTGCCTCTTCTTAGAGGTATAGGAGAAGCCTTGCTTTATAGAAGCTTCTAAACTCTAATATTATAAACTCTGTTAACTTTGTCTACTAGAATTAATTAATTTCTAATTAATTTATAATAGCAGATAAAGACTTCTTTAAATTAGACGAAAGGTCACATAACCTATAAGGCCTATATATATTACAAGTCTCGAAAGTCAGTATATAGTAAGAAATATAGATATACTATATTATTTACTTAGAAGTAAACTTATTACTTATATTAAAGATATTAAAACAATATAATAAAATTAATAACTAAGTTAAATATAAAGTTTTTATCTAATAGTAGATATAATAGTCTTATATAGAATCTTTATATTTATATAGTTGACTTTCCTACTAAGTCAGCTATAGTTAACATAGTTATATAATTAATATATTATCTACTTTAACTATATTATATAACTTATAACTAAAAGAAAGCTCTAGATCGCTTAGCTAGTCTAAGGATTCTTATTTGCTCTGTTTCTTCTAGATGTACTTGTTCTGTTAGAACGCTGTCTAGACTTACTTATTACGTGCTAATATATAATTCGTAACAATATCTAACTTATAGCTTCTAGTAAGAGTAGATAGAACGTTTCGCGATATCTAAATCCTTATAGTTAATTAAATCACATATAAAATACCTTGTAAAATACTCTATAACATACTAGTAGATACTCTTACGTCCTGCCTATTCCCCTAAGAGGCTGTATTCTAGCTGTAACACAAACCACTTCGGTTCAAGGCAAAAGTTAACGAATCAACCAACCACCTCCCACGCATTTCTCCCACGGGAGTCGGGAAATAGACGTGCAGATGCAGGCGTCGTGATCAGTGTGTGGATTCGTGGAAGCCACCTTGGAAGCTTGGGAAGTTTCAGAATCGAAGCTTGGCCAACCAGGGCGTACCAAGCTGGTAAGAACCACCAACTCGAAGCTCTGGAAGAGGAAAAAGGCAACGGAAAGCACACAAGCAAGCAAGCCGAGAAAGCCCTAAGTTAAGCACATAACCTTACTCATACTGCACGCCTGCATACGCCATTCAGAGTCCAGAACCCCACCAGCATATCATTTCACCACCTTCAGAGCGACACAAGACTTTCTTCCATATTGATCTTCCGTCTCGAAGAAAGATTCTGTAGAAACCCCGTCCCTGCGAATTTATATCAGGAACCACCAAAAAACTTATCGATGCGAGCATGTCCGGACAGGGGAATCAAGAAAGAACGAAATTTTTCCAAATTTTTCGAGATATCCATACCGTATCGGTACAATTTCTCTTTTTAGCCCTCCCACACATCCACAACCCACCGTCTCTGCCCAGTGCTGACATCCAACCTGAAAGTCGACGTCAGGTCACTCTCGGGTAATCCGACAAGGTCATCAGACTGTAGTTGCTTGCTTCCTGACAACCCCCTCCCCTTCTCCACTAAAGTACACCCCCATAAACCTGCCACAAGGGCCTACACCCGTCTTACCGAAGTCCCGCCCCCTCGCAGAATCGTGGTCGATGGAACACTGGATAAAAGTTTTGGTACGAGTTTGATGCACCCAGCACTCTGCTTCGAACACCGCGTGTGAACATAAAACCTGCCTGTACAATCTCAATGAGAAAATCCTACGGAACAAGGCAACATGATTCTCTCATCCAAACTTGCACACTGCACTCTGCACTGTGGCACACTCTAACCCACTCTCGGAATCTGGTTACACCATACGCCCAAAAGCCACCTCTCCCACGCTCCCAGGGTGATGGTAGACTATTTTTGGCCGCTGCTAGGCTGCAGAACGGACGAGGATGAGGGGTCGAAGGGGGGCATTCAAGAGTTCAGACGATTGATTCAGAACAACCCCCCATAATGCTGCAAATTGGATGAAATTAGACACGCCCAAACTGGATCAGCTTACCCCTCGTCCATTCTCAATTCTGGTAAACCGGGGGTACAAACTCGTCGATGTTTGCTATGCAAAAAGAAATCTTGAAGAAATGTGTGCTCAATACGTGATATCAGAGTCTCTCGTTGCAAACAAGGCCATTCTGTGGGGGATGCTCGGTTCGCGGGGTCCATAGTGGTACCTGGCAGCCTCGCATGAAGAACGTCGCTCAATTCGGATGTGGGTTTGCCTTTTCGGAACCATCGCGATCAATAATAGAAACTCATATTAAAGCTGTTTGCCAATGAAGTTTCATCGGCTGAAAAATCGATTGTCAATCACGTCCACGCGTCCGGGGGAAGGTCCTGACAATGGCTAGCATCGACCGTAGATTTCGCCATCACCCAGGGATTATCTTATCTCATCGTGAATCATGTTTCCTCAAATGACGCGAGGATCAGCTCAAAGGGTCGCCAATATTCATGCAAAATTGAGAAAGACTCGGAAGAAAAACCAACATGTTTTCTCGCTTGTGAAAAACTTTTTCATTCCCCCCTTAACGGGGAAAGCTGAATCTATTTCGAGGTCCTCCCCCCCTTGAAATTCTGAAAGCCCCCCTCGATCATCGAGTCATCTGGAAACTCTTCCAGACTCATCAGGCAGCTTGAATGTGCTCACGCTCAAAGCACGCCTCCTGAGAAAGCAATTATTGTTTCCAGAAGGCAGAGGAATCCTTCTTATTCCTTGTTAATCGATCTCCAGACACTAGCCTCTGTCTCCGCGATCTTCGCACCAGCCTGTTGGGCCATCTTACCAAGCGCATTCCACACCCCATCACCTCCTTGCTCTCCTCCCATCCTTTCGGAATTTTCTCGTGAAGCATTGGTCTCCATTGCCCGTCTCTGTTCGCTTGCTAGGTCCGAAGCATAGACATTTTGTTGATATCCCGGTGGGTGCTCTAGGCTGCGGCGAGGTGCTCCATCCTCGGAAGAGGTGAGTTGAACAAGGTGGTAGGAAGATGACGCAGCTTGTGTTGTCGACGTGGAGCTACGTGGCTGTTGTCCTCCAAAGGCAGAAGTTGGGGGAGGGATAGACATCTGAGGGGGGTATGGTTGTTGGGCTATTGCTCCAGGGATCGGGGGAGCTGGTGTTTGCTGGGGGTTATAGCTCTCACCCACCTTTGGAGGAGGTGGAATATTCTTCACGGGGGTTGGGAAAGCACCTGGCTGTGGCGCTGGAGGACCAGCAGTCTCACCTTGAGTCGTTGGAGTTGGTTGAAGAGGAACATATCTCTGGATAGCCGGGTTTACAAGGGTGGCCGAGGGTGCGGGGAAAGCAGCGGTACCTGGCTTCGCGGGTTGGTAAGAAGATGAAGATGAAGCTGTTGATGTCGTTGTCAGAGTCGGATTAGGATTGAGATTTGAGTTTGAGTTTGCGGGTGGAGGATTGGGCGCGGCGGAGGGATCTGGTGGATTTGAGGCTTGAGACGCCGGCAGTGGAAAAGGCAATGCAGTCGTTTGTGGGGTAACTCCAGACGGCTTTTTGGCCGCACTAATGGGCGATGAGGTATATACCGGAATCCCTGACATGGTGTTGAAGAGATTCAGGACTACCGAAAGGGGGGGGCTTGAGGAGATGAAGGAGATGAGAGGTGATCTTGATGTCAAAGTGAGTGGTGGCGAGTTGTTTCGCGTTGGTTGGTATGGGCACCGTACGGACCAGGAAGGGGGCCGTTAGGTTGCTCGGAGTGCAACCTGCTCGTAGTACAAAACTGATCGTGGGGCGGGAGGATCTCGTGATGTTCCTGATATCTCTCTTTGATGAGCTTCTTACTCGTGAGCGTTTTGGGATCGCGACTCGTCTTGCTGGTTTCGGAGATGATGCTGACGATGTTCAAATATTGCTTTTGGGGGCTGAGGCGACAGAGGTGTCCTTTCTTACCTTACAGACGACGTTGGCCTTTAAGATTATGGTTTGAATGTCTTACATTCCTTCCTTAGCCGCCAGGAAGAAAGAGGTTGGCGAAGCGCGGGAAGGA
Organism: Hymenoscyphus fructigenus; assembly: GCA_001414455.1. Classification (NCBI taxonomy): domain Eukaryota; kingdom Fungi; phylum Ascomycota; class Leotiomycetes; order Helotiales; family Helotiaceae; genus Hymenoscyphus; species Hymenoscyphus fructigenus. The sequence continues at coordinate 6,963 of LKUV01000088.1, read as the reverse complement.
TGACGTAGGTAACTAAGTATCGAACACGTGAGTTATCCATCACCTGATTGGCCTCAAATGAAGTGTCTCATTCATTATTGTATTTTCGTCAAATCATTCAAATTTTGCATTATTCATTTGATTAAAAACTTGTTGCAACAAGGCCTTAGTTTAATTAGAAAATCATATATTGAATCTGCCGGAAAATATTGAAATAATAAGATTACGTAAATAGAGCAAAGAGATTTATAAAAGTACTTGATAGAAAAGCGACTCTAGCATACAATTAAATAAGCAGTCTTAGATTTTGAAGAGGTAATAACTTCAATCTAAAACTATCTAAAATAAATAGATGAATACTAGAAAATTGATCTAGGGGACTAGGTTTTATTAACTTAAGTCAATTATTCTTAATATTATTTGAAAATAACTCTAGAAAACTCTGCCAGTTTTGGAAGGAACGAAAGTGGTCTTAGGAAGCTGTTAATAACTAACTCCTTCCCGTGAACCTCAAAAAATCATACAGCTAATGTTTCGAATGACAGTTTTCCTTAATCTTGTGGTTTCTCCTGTTCTCATTGCTTCTTCTTTTCAATACCAAGATGTTCAGTAAATATTTACACCAGAAGAGTTTTTCTTTTATCTAGGCTACAAGGCAGTGGTAGAGAGAACAGGTGATAGGTTCCGGTCTCTATTTGTTGAAAGATTAGACCGCAATTTTACGAACTGACCTCAAATACTCATACATCACCTCTTTTCACCTGATGTTTATATTTCCTCGACTGGTCTTCAACTTATCGCTTATGTGGTAAAAATTCACCGGGGACAAGTATGATGTTGGTTTTGGGAGAGATTCTTAGATATATTAGGTGCTGGTAGAGGGTAAGGTAGGTAGGTAGCGGGCTCTTGTGTTTCAAAATGTGACGTAAAGGATTGGTACAAGATGTAGCACTTTTTAGGGTGTGAATGAAAGAGCCTAATTCAACAGTAATCTAGAATTCGACACCAGAATAATATTGTCTTATCAACTGGTCATATAATTGGAGATTCTGAGGAGTGCGGAATCTTCGTTTCTCGTGTTTAAAAAAAGTTCCTTTATTGAGAAGTTGAGATATAGCTTTTGTAAAAATAAAAAATAAGACAGAGCTCTGGTCCTCGACGCTTCTTTATTGCTGTATATCTTTGTGAGTAAATCGAACTTTGAATTAAAAGAGGCGATTCTTTAAACATCGAAAGTACACCACTCTGATTTTGAATTCTTCGGACAATAGATTATATTTTTGGTAACTTCGAGAAACTTCTTCTTACAAGCAATAAAAAATCACATCAGAAACAAGACACATCAAAGAAGTTGAGAAGAAAAATATTTAAAGTAGTACCAATGGCGAAACATTCTATTCCATAGAGAGTGTGGTTTGTGACTTAAACTCAATTCACCTACTATTGTTCTAATAGCTCATCTGAACATCAGCAGACTAGATTGTTGCCTTTGAACTACTGACTCCGAAACCTCCATTATAGCAGAAAACTTCTCTCTTTATAAAATGTAGCTTAGTCGTTACATCGACATTTCCCACTGATAAAATCAAAAGTACTGTACATTGAATATCAACTCGACAATAATCGAAAAGATGACAGCAGATCAAGCCCATTTTTTTACTTAATAAATTCCATATAATGGCTGAAAATAATGAATAATAGATAGCAAAGGGCATTTTATTCAGCAACCCCTCAAGCAATCTTTTTCTTCTCTCGAATTCCTCTCGCGCAAGGGCATCCTCTCTATTCCCGACCATGGTCAAGTGTTAAAAATAGAAGGGAGGTCGTGGTAAAGTCAAAGAGAGGACAGAGTTTTGTTAATGTCGAAAACCCATCTCTTGCCGAAACGAGAGTATTCGTTCGTCAATTTGCCTTAGGCTGCAAAGGCTTTTCTTTGGGGCAGGTCCCTGGGGACGTCTTGCGTGTTTCTAGTTTGAGAGTTTCAAACTCTGAATAGGTTTCTATAAAGTATTGGAGCCCGGTGACTTCCCCGCCATGGGAAAAAGTGCTAGTCGTTTTGCAACTTTGCTCTGTGTAATTTTTGCAAAGAAAAACTGCTTTATATCTCCCGTAAGCATTGCAGGACTTGTGTTTTTTACTTGTTTAAAAATCGCCGCTCTGCATTTTATCCAAGGTTCTGGCACTAATGTATTTTATCAAATCTGCTTCCAGCCACCTGTTTATATAAGTTCTTAAGAGGGTCTTTGAACGGTGTACTTACTCTAGGTAGATTAGCTTAAAATTAGAGAAACCAGCTTCTCCTCGTGTATTATTACTGTTTTCATGTTTTTGGAGATTTATGAAGTCGCTTGTCAAGTTGAAGGTGTCGAGGGCAAGAAATAGTAAGAGAAGATATCCAAAAATGATGACTCGGAACCAGATTGAGGGTCGTGGGAGAAACTTCTCTCAGCTGACCATTGACGTTTCAAAGTTCGTCAAGTCTTCAAATTTACCGCCGGTTAGTGAATGCTATGGCAATTTATTTTCCTCGGAGCAATGGCGCTCAATCACTGGCTCCTGATAACAACACCGTGGTTCATTCAACGCACAAGCACTACCACCCCATCTTCCCCCTCCCCACAAATCCCAAATGTTCATATACACAAATAGGAAAATAAAAATTATAAATCCACCAATTATCGCCTGTTGGTGGTCTCGCTTGCGATTTGTCGCAGTCAGTTCGTGTACGCTCCATGACCACTGGTAAACTTATGATCCACGGGGAGGTTTACACTAGCTATGCATTAACCCTCGGGAGTATAGAGTGACCAGAGATTCGACCCATCGAGACCCTTCCAGGACTTAGCTTTCTACGAGTTCAGAGCTGAATAAGCGCTACTAAGTAATCCACATGTCCTTGAGAACCTTAATTACAAGCGATTCGATACGACGATTCTTGGTCCACTCGTGTTGACCCCTTTCAAAAGGAAGGTGGTGTGTTGGGGTGGTTAAACTTTTGCTCTTTGTTCTGTTGCTTTTTTGGGATTGTTTTGGTGTGTTAAATTAAGCGAGTCCAGGATGGATACTTTTGGGAGGCGCAAAGAGACGCGAGTGAATCGTTCCACACATCCTGTTTTGATCCTACTTGGTGGAGAAGATTAAGGATCTGTTCCGTAGAATCTAATCGTATTCACTTTCCCAAATCCTAAAATCGGGGATGAAATAATGGACTTGCTTGTTATCGGTTTGCACATGTCTCCTCATAATCTGAAGCCAGTTTGGAATATTTTGAGATACACTGAAAAGATTACCCTTGTTTGAATTAGAAAATAATATCGACGGCGAGCAAATTTTCGATAGTAGTATCATTTACTGATAACTACTTCTCCGCTCTCTTAAAATCCAAAGTCCTCCAGCTGCCAGGCCACTAGACTCTTTTACGAAAATAACGAGAATCAGACGTACTGTCTAATAGGTTACTTGGTGCCAGTGAAGGTACCTTCCTGGGATACTGTTGTCTGAAGCTCAAGCCAAATATGCCATGGATCCGTTCTCGGCTAAGCAGTTTTGTACAACGAGTTGCTTTTGTCTGGGTCAGCTACGATGATTGCCATATACCCCAAGTATTTTGACCTAAGTCTCATTGAACAATAATTGAGTTTTCCCTTCCACTTGGAAACAGAATTCAGAGCTCTTGTAGATTAATTGAATGTATAGCTGGTTGGGGAATGATTTTGGAGTAGTAGGTTGGGTTTTGCTTTTGTTAAAAGCAATCTCGTTTTCTTTCTTACTTTTACATTAGTTGAGCCACTTACTTGAAATTTTCCTGATTTTCATGAGGCTTCCAGAGACGGAGAAAAAAAGGCAGGGCCCTCCTCTTTTCAGCCAATCGACATGCACTTATGGGTTCAATGGAACAAAACTCGTTCGAAGAGTTCTTTAGGTAGGTCATAGCGGTTTTTCTGGACACTGGAAGCTCAACCTCATGATTCAACGGAGGACCCAGCAACACGAGATAAACAAACTGATTCACATACCTAGGCTATCCGAAGTACAACTTGTCCGCCGGTTTTACTTTCACAATGAGGATTTAAAAACTATTCTACATCGTAACTGAGCTTCGTCACTACGGCGAGATGATGAGTTTCTTCCCAGGAAGGAATCGAAGCGACACCCAAAAACGACTTTCAGATGTTGCTGGGAGGCTTTGCACGGGGGGGTAGAATGCACTTTTTGCTAAATTACATGGTTCGCAAAATATCGTTCAGAACTTGGTTTCCTAGGGCAGTAATATCCTGTCGAATTTCTTACTCCTGTCGAAAATTTTGTGGGCGTTTTGAAACCCAAACTAGAGGTGGTGAAGTGAATCTCACTACTCGATATGAGAAGAGTTTCTTGTGTGGGACGAAATTCGAGGTGGACTGGAGTCGGCTGCACATCCATCTCAAAGAACAGCATGCAGTCCTCGAAGCAGACGGTTTCAACCTGAATTACATATTATTGGGATTTGCTGGAATTAAAATATATTCTTGGAGTATGTTGACTCGGTGTAGATATCTCTATTCTCGGAGAAGAAAACAACCACGTGGTCCAGCTTGTATATAGCCTCTTTGGCAACATAGGCACACTGCCATTTACAACAGAAGAAATTCAAAGCAATTATATAATTGAATGGTAAGTTATTTAGTAGACCGCATTGCTTATGGCGGATGAAACATAAACGAGCGTGGTATGCCAGGAGATGAAGCTTGTGGTCTGAAACCAGAAAATCAAAGACCTAGAAATTGGACAACACCCAGATATTGAGACGTCTCTGCAAGTGTACCTCTGCAAATGTGACTCGAGACAGATTCCAGCGGTATCAAGAGTTCAGGTATGCACCATCGAAAGTAGTAGAGTGAAATGAGTAGTTCGCTACCCTCGAATACTCACTTGTTTTCGAAATGATATTGTTCCTTCATTTTAAGTTAGGTCAGTCCTTTCCATTATGCGAGAACGCTTTGGGTATCGCACGAGGTGATGATTTTTGAAACTAACAGTGGGTTGATGATTCCTCGTTACATAAAATGACCGAATTCTCCCCCCACCCCGGCCATTTCGAGTAACTCAAAATGTTCTTTTCTGTAGCTTTCCTCTGTCAAGGAATCCTGCTGTTATGCCTCTCATTAGCGTGTGGGTAAGTTCCAGGATTGAAGAATTAAGTTAAATGGGCCTGTGTATTGTGATGTACTCAATTTGGGGACTGAACGAAGAAGACGAGTTTGTTAGATCTTGCAGAAGTAGAAACGAACGGTTACTTGAGTGAAAATTGCAATATATTAGCCGCGTTCAACCCCCAGTACTACTACTACCTCAAGTTCGAGTAACAATTGGTCTCAAAAATTTTCCTTGGGCCACACCTGCGGTTCTCCCCTGCTTTTCGAAACCAACTTCGAACACTTTATTTCTGCTGAATAATTTTGGGATATATAACCTTGCCTCTCGCTACTCAAGCATGCCCAGAACTCATAAGCGCGCCGGTGAGTCCTCTCAATTGGGACGTTGGGTTGATCAGGATTCTTACGTTCTCAGGTTAGGACTTAAATTTTTAAAGCTGAGACATACCCATGGAAAGCAATAAAGAAGTTCTAAGGCTTATGATAATAGTTGGGAGAAATAAGTAGGGGTTTACTATTGTCGAATACACACCTGCTGTCGAAACAATAGTATTCATTTGTTTTAGTTTGATTTATTTTGGTCAGTCAAAGACACTTTGAAGCTGTTCTGGGGCTAGAACCTGGTATTGATTTTGATAATTTCGATAATTAACCTTGAAGCATGAGGGTGGTAACTTCTGACCCACTTCATAGCGTCCTCGTAGTCTTTTCTTTGCTCAATTCCTCTTTTGCTAAAGAGCCATGTTTTTATACCTCTCTTGAACGCTTGGAGAAAATACTTTAAGTGAATTTAGTATAACGTATTTCCCGGTCGAGTGGATCACGAGAACACCAAAACGCGACACTCTACTTAAAAATTAAAAATGCTACTACCACATCAAGCCCAGCCCTCTGATCAAGAGGGTCGTATTCTTTTGGCTATCCAAGCCTACAAATCAGGTCAATTCAGGAGTATGCGAGCTTGTGTTAAAGCCTACAACGTGCCCTACACATCCTTCTACAATCGATTACACGAACTACCTTTGCGACGTGACACTCCCTCTAATACTCAAAGACTTACTTCCCAAGAACAGCTTGCTATTGTTCAATATATTCTTAACCTAGATTCGCGTGGATTCCCACCCTGGCTAGCTACTGTTCGAGAAATGGCAGACCTTCTTCTCTCTGAACGCGACGCGCCTCCAGTAGGCAAGAATTGGACTTCTACCTTTATTAAACGCTGTACAGAGATAAAAACGAAATTCAGCCGCAAGTACGATTATAAAAGAGCTCAGTGCGAAGACCCTATAGTTCTTGGAGACTGGTTTAGGCTCGTACGAAATACAATTACCAAATATGGTATTGTAGAGGAGGATATATATAACTTCAACGAAGCTGGGTTTCTTATGGGGGTTATTGCAACTGCTAAAGTTGTTACAAGCTCAGAGTCAAGGAATCGTCCAAAGACTGCTCAGCCAGGAAATAGGGAGTGGGTTTCGATTATACAGGGTATAAATTCGTGTGGTTGGACACTTCCTCTGTTTATTATTTTCAAGGGACAGTACCACCTCTCAGCTTGGTACGAGGACTCAGGTCTCCCACAAGATTGGGTAATCACGTTAAGTGAGAATGGATGGACGACAAATGAGATTAGATTTGAGTGGATTCAGCACTTTGATAAGCATACAAAAGGTCGTACAGTTGGGCGATATAGACTCCTTGTTCTCGATGGCCACGAGTCACATATTTCAGTTCAATTTCAGCAATACTGTCAGGAGAATAGTATTATTACTCTCTGCATGCCACCACACTCATCTCACATTCTTCAGCCTCTTGACGTTGGCTGTTTTAGCCCACTAAAGGCATTATA